>CAUYQU010022343.1:0-14590 GCA_963574635.1 Cheracebus regulus
GATGAGGGTGAGGGGCTCTGGTCATTCCGAGGGCCAGGGGACTTTGGACATTCCGATTGTTACTTAAGTGGTTCACAGAAGTCAAGATAAGCGTTAGTTTACACACTGTCTGGGTAGGGTGAAAATTACAGATGTTAATTATTACAAGTCACAGAGGCCAAGATGGCATGGGTTTGGACTGCTTGCCTGTCACATTAGGGGTTACAGAGAGCAGTTTCAACAGAAAGCCGAGGTAAGGTTGAGGTATGCAGTTTTATGGGGCTTTTACCATGTCACACTAGGTTGCTTTAGGATTTGGCTGGTTGCCAGAGTAATCCCATGATTAGAGGGCTGAAACTTACAGTACTCTACCCTCCCAGCTCTGGGAGAGGCTGATGGTTGAGACAGTATATCAATGGCCAGTGATGTAGTCAGTTATGTCCATAATAAAGCTTTCATTAAAGACCCAAAAGGAGGCTAGGTGTTATGGCTCGCGCCTATAATCCCACCACTTTAGGAGGTCAAGGTGAGAGGATTGCTTGAGGTCAGGAGTTTGAGACCTGCCTGGGCAACATAGCGACACCCCATCTCTAATTTAAGAAAATTAATGATTATCCAGGTGAGGTGGCTCACATGTATAGCCTCAGCTACTCAGGAGGCTGAGGTGGGTGGATAACTTGAGCCCAGGAATCTGAGGCTACAGTAAGCCATCATCACGTCATTGCATTCCAGCCTAGGAGACAGAGCAAGACACTGTCTCTAAAAGCTTAAAAAACAAACAAAAAAAAGGACAAAACTCCAAAGGACTGAGTTCTGGGAGCTTTTGGATAGCTGAGCATGCAGAGGTTCCTGGGGAGTGGCACATAGGCAAGCCTGGCAGCTCCACGCCCTTTCCCACGTGCCTTGCCCTGTGCACCTCTTCCGGCTGAAGGTTCATCCGCATCCTTTGTAGTATTCCTTCCTGTCTGTCTGCAGGAAGGTGATATTTGTCTCTCAGGTTATTATTAATAGTA
Source organism: Cheracebus regulus (assembly GCA_963574635.1). Taxonomy (NCBI): domain Eukaryota; kingdom Metazoa; phylum Chordata; class Mammalia; order Primates; family Pitheciidae; genus Cheracebus; species Cheracebus regulus. Next base: position 993 of record CAUYQU010022343.1, read on the forward strand.
ACTTTCAGTGCCAGTGAATGGTGTGACATCTCATTGATCTGTGATTTTAGCTGTCCTGGATTTGAGGTTTCTGAGAGTAAGTCCTTCCTCTTTCTGCTTCTGTAAAGTAGTTTCTTTCTTAGGGGCTGCTGACTCATGCTCAGCTTCATGCCAGCCTTTCATTTTACTTTCTCTCTTATGCTGCCTGTGTTTGGAGCAGAGGCACAGTGAAGCTTCTCAGCCCATTTACTGCCACAGACAGCAATAGGCTGTGGTGGAGTAGGACAGGGTCAGTGGGTAAGGCAGGGAGAGGGACCCCCATTGCCCTTGGGCTTTTTCTTTGAGTTGATAATGATAGTTCATTCATCCTTCACCCCCATGCGACCTTGAAAAAATCACTCTGAGTGTCCGTGACCTCATCTGTGCAACTCCTTTTAAAAATTATTCTTAGAAGAACCCCAGTGAATGAGATAAGCAAAAGTGGAGCTCTGATGTGTTAATCCTCGCCCCTCAACACCAGCTCAGGGGAGCCTGATAGGTTACTGAGGCAAAGGGGCCTGCAGTACTCCCTCCAGGCCCCTGTCACACCTTTCCCAGGACTGCTGCTGAAGGCCTTGTCACCTCACTAGTCCTGTGTGAATCCTAACACCCCTCCTGTCCTGCTAGTGCCCTTTCCACCATCCAGTTCCTTGCCCCCAGGGCTGGAAGGGACATCAGTGGGATAAAACCTCAGGGTTTGTTGTCTACTTCATGGTCCACCACCTCTTGTTGGAGGGGTCACATGACTGCAGAGTGAGGAATGGGGGCTGCTTGCTTCATGGGTTATTGCTTCTTTTTTCCTGACCCCAACAAAAATTTCCAACCTCCTAGACAACTCCCACGTACTCTGTCTCCTGTTTAAGTGCTGTTTTTCCTTCTAATGAGCTCTGGTCTTCAAACGGAGCTGGGAGGAAAAATGAGGACCTTGGGAATATAAGAATCCTCAGTGAATTACCTCATATTAATGAGAACAGGAGGAGAAATCAAGTTCAGCTCTGCAAATTAGCTTTGTGTTCTGGGCCTTGATGACTTGAAGTGCAGATTCTAATTAAATGTCTCCAAATAACTATGAAGTGCTTCTAAGGTCTTTTTGACCTAAAATTTCTGTGACCTGTGAACTATCTCAGGTGTAAAATTAGTCTGTAGGTGTACCCCTTTAAGCATTTCTATCTCTGGAAACCTCATGATACCTAGGATGTAAACCACCCTCCTAAGGGCAGATCAGGCAGGTGGAGTGGGCAGGGACCCTGCAGGGAGAGGTGGAAAGGGGTAGGCATGGGTGAGTTTTGGAGCATCCCCAGGGCTGGCAGGATGTTGGGGTACAGATGTGTCCCTCTGTTAGGTGGCCTGTCTCCACCGTCACAGGTGAAGGGGGTGACCGACACCTTCACTAACAGGCTGAGCAGGGCAGCAAGGCAGACAATGGAATGCTAGAGACACACTGGGAAAAGGTTCAAGAGGGAAGAGCCCCTTCTTCAAGCTGAAGTCATGCCTAGGGTGCTGCCCTGCCTCTGGCCAGCATGGGGTGCAATCTTCAATGACACAAGAGGGTGGCCATGAGAGAAGGAACAAGACAGTTCCCCATGATCACATCCCCAGCGTGGCTGTCATCTTGATGCAGCCTCCTGCTGGCTGTCCCCTCTGTACAGTCTCTCTCTAAATGTCTAAGAACAGGGCAAAGATAGGCTATTTCCTTAAAAACACATGATGCAGAACTGACTTGTTTTTTTATGCCATGCTGTTTTGTATACACCTTGTTTGGGGTATAAAAATCACGTGTGTACAGCTCAGTGAATTTCACACAGTAAAGTCTGTGTGGAACCCATACCCAGATCATTTCCAGAGCCCCAGAAGCCCGCTCACCCTCCCCAGTCAGTACCTACCCCTTCAGGATACCACTCTCCATATTCCGAATCCCACAGATTCGTTTGGCTTGTGCTTGAACTTTGTATGAATGGATTTGCCTAGAATAATCTGAACTTTTCCCCCTGACATTGTTTCTGAGACTCATCCCATTGTTTCATCTGTTTTACTGTTGACGAACATTTGAGTTGTCTCTGGTATCTTCCTACTGTGAACATCACTTCTCCAACCCTTCTCTACAGGCTTTTGGGGAGCATAACTGTGTGTTTCTGTTAGCAATTCCCCCTCTGAGTTGTATGCCAGGTCACAGGGTAGGTATATGTTCAACTTAAATAGAGATGACCAGTTTTCCAGCATGGCTGACCATTTATGCTTTACCAGTAGAGTGTCACTTCCAGTGACTCCACATCCCTAGCAGCACTTGGTATTGTCTGTCTTTGTCATTTTTGCTGCTCCAGTAGTTGTGCAGAGGTATTTCACGGTTTCAGTGTGCATTTCCCTGATGACTAACGAGGTTGAAGAACTTTTCATGTGTCTGTTGGTTTTATTATGATCATTTTGATAGCCGGATAGTAGTATGTCTTACGGATGTTTGAGAACATTCTTTTCTCACCTATAGCTGGACATTTGGATTGCTTTATTAAGTAATGCTACAATAAGCATTTTTACCCAGTAGTCTTTTCCATGTTCTAGACTATTGGCAAGAGTTTTGTTATTATTTACAAATTTTGATAATCAATGCCAGATTGCTTTCTAAATGTTTGAACTACTCTAAGATGTGATCAGCAGTATAGGAGAGTCCTAGACAGCTTCCACCAGGTCCTCCAGCAATGTGTATTCTCATTCAAGAACAAACAAAACTCTTTTGGAGGACGTTTTCGGGTGAAGGAAAGTGTCTTAAGCATTGTGTTACTTATTGAGTTTGGTCACTTTTTCAAAATGTTTACCGTGTGTATTCCTCTTTTATGAATTCCTACCTTTTGCCTCTTGCATTTAATGAGTTTTTTGTTAATGTGTACAAGCATTACTGTAAAACACAGATACTAGTACTGTAAGCACTTTCCTGTTTTACCAGTCGCGTCACATATTGTTTCACTTGTGCACCTTTTGATGCTAACCAGTGAATCTTCCCCTTGGCAATTTTTATTTTGTTGCTCCCCCACCAGGCCACTGCCCTGTCTACAGAAATGCCCAGGCTGAAGATCCCTGGGCACCCTTAGTGGGAGGGATAGGAGCACAGCCTGCAAGAGAAACTGAGTCTGCCCTGGGCCAAGCACTCTATTCTTGCTGTCATCTGATTCCCTTACCCTGGTGCTTTAAGAAGGATGGCTCATTACCCTGAGGCCTGCCCAACTGCCCCTTCCGTGCTGGGACTAAGTGGAGCCTGGGGCCCCAGCAGCAGCAGCAGTGTGGGAGTCTAGTGGAGTCTGCATAACACTCTCCTGTTCATGCACATTTGTTTTTCATTATAGCCCCATGAGATGGGTGCAGCCCATCCATCCTGAAGGGAAGGACCTTAGAGGGCCCTGCAGCTTCTCCCAGGGTCTGCAGTTTGTGAGTGGGGAAACTGGACCTAGATTCTCGTCTCCTCATGTCCCTAAACCACACCCAGCTGCCCACTTGGCTCTTTGGGACAGGCCTAGACTCCCCCAATAGATCAGTCCTGCAGGGGAGAGGAATATGTGCTTTCTCTTTCTTATTCTTTTGGGTTTGAGCAAAACTTGTATTTTTGAGCCAGAAGGTTAGATTGGGGTATGGAGCTCAAACTAATATGGAGTAGCTCTTGGCCTCTCTACATTTCTAGGCATTGCATTCTCAGGAACTTCATGTTTGACCAGCCTGTTAAGTTTTTGCTTTCTTGTTTTTAGATGATGGATTTGGACGTGCTTCTATGAAGAAACGCCACATGGTCCGAGAGCAAACATGTCCAGTAAGTTGTTTGGTGAATTAACCCAAGGAAAGGAGCCCAGGTTCTTCAGGCTCAAGGTGTGAATACCCTTTGGGAAGACAGGGCTGTCTCTGGAAATATGAAGACCTCTGAGAAAGTGTTTTAAACTAGGCTTATAGTCAGTCTAATTATCTTCTAAAGGTTGGTTCTTTCTAGAGACAGCAGGAGTTGTAGCACATAGGGTGGGAAAAACCTAAAACTCCCTTCTTGCTGCTTAACCTAATTCTGAGAGCAGAGTGTGGGTTCAGGAGCTCTGAGCCGTGTGAAGTGTCTGACTCAGCCTGTGGTGGTGTTTTACTTAGAGCCGTCCGCCTCCACAGCATAGCACCCTCCACTTCGCTTAGGCCTAGATTACATGCTTTGCGTGAAGGAAAGCCTGAGACCTAGACATACATGAAGTTTATGCAGCTCTGGGAAGAAAGCCAGCAGGTTAGAGTTGTGAGCTTTGTCTTGCTAGTGTTTTGCCACCTGGATGTAGCCCGTCGGCAGCAGACTCTTCTGTAGCTCTTACCCTTCTCACAGAGATTGTGGTGAATTGATTTAAATTTTTAAAGGTTCTATGAGGCTTGCCAACAGAAGAGCATAATAAAGAAAATCTTGAAAGCCATATTTTATGATTATGTGAAAACCATCATTCACTGTGGCATGTCTCTGTTGACGAGGACAAGACATCCTCAAGGGATCCCATGGACACTCTGTGTTGGGGAGTAAGGAGGAAGAAATGACCAGAAGGGGCAGGGAGCAGCGGACTGTTCACCCTGTTTCCTCGCATGCCAGGGAAGCCTGGTCGCTGTACGTTGCCCGCATCAGGTCACGCTCTTTCTAAATGAGAACATGATGCCTCTCCATCACCATCCCCATGATTGCTTACCAGTGTTTGCTCCTGTTTCTCAGGGCTTCTGCCACTTTAGGGGACTAGGGCTCAGTGCCAACGCTTCCCGGATTATCAGGCGTGGTCTGACCCAGGATCAAGAAGCACGTCATCACCAATGACATCATGACAGCAAGAGAGCACAGCCCTCGCCATGGTGCCAGGGCCCGTGCAATGCAGCGGGCTTCTACCATCGATGTGGCAGCCGACATGCTGGGCCTCTCTCTGGCAGGTGAGCCTCACAGGTCCTATACCAGGCTCCAGGTATGAGCTCACAGAGCATGGCTACACACTGTGGCAGTGCTGGGAGGTACCTGATAAGTCCCCATGACTACCCTAGACTACAGGGTACCCTAGTTTAGCATCCTTCTGGTTGAACCAGTGTCATCAGCCCTCTTCCTGTGGACCGCTTTTGCTGGAGCTTGACTATGTTAGTTTTCCAGTTTGCAGGGGGAGGGGGGCACCACCAGGGTAGTGTGGGAATGTCCAAGTGTCTGGCTAGCAAATGCCCAGGCCATGGTAAAAGGCCTCCCTGTTGTCGATGTGTAGACCCAAGGAGGAGCGAGGGTTTGGTTGTGGGGTCAGGGACTTCATAGCAATCTCAAAAACAAAATATTTTTAAAATGAAGAAATTGTCTTGCATGACAGTTTTTGTTATTGTTGGGGGTGGGGGAAGTAGAGGGTTATTTGTGCATTAAGTCTGAAAACAGGGAAAAGTTTATTAAGGGTGATTTTTCTGTCATTTCTTTTCTATTTAGGAAATATACAAGACCCAGATGAGCCTATTTTAGAATTTAGCTTAGGTAGGTATCTTTTTATTATTTTTTTTGGTTTAAAAAAATATTTTACTTAAAAATGAAAACAAAAACACTATCACCAGTGCATGGGCTTGTCTCAGAGAGCTTACTGCTGCTGCCACCACTGCTGCAGTGTTTCTGAGAAGATGGGGCCCTAGCAGCTGCGAACTTCTGTGGGTGAGAAGGCACCTTGGAGGCTGTGTGCCCATGGGCCCTCAGCATGGGGCCCGCCGTCTGGGGGTATGCTTTCCACAAGTGGCTGAAGACAGGGAGGTGAGCCCACCTAGATAGCTGCCAACAGACCCCCTCACCACCGTCTCCCACCCCAATGGGAGAAAGGGAAGGGGAGGAGCTAGGAAAACTGGGCTTAGGGCTCAGTGTTGTTGACCCTGGCTACAAGGCCTTGTGTGGTTTTCACTCTTTAGCCCTCGGTTCCCTGTTGTATAAAAGGCAACAGTGGCACCTGCGTGCTCTCTCTCTCTCAGGATCAGATGAGAATATACTAAAAAATGGATCAGAATTTGCTGAGTCTGGGGTCAGTGACACATGACATCACTGTGCTTCAGGAGGCCTGAGACGCCTCTCCATCAGAGCCCAGTGCTATCCAGCGCTCCTCTCCCCTTTTCCCATTCCTTGGTCGTGGTCAACATTAGTTGGCCTGACACCAGTGTCCAAGAGGTGGTGTGACATAAAAGAGGCACCTCCTGGGGAGTCAGATGACCTGGATTGCAGCCCTGACCGTGCCAGGCTAACCATATGGCCTTGAGCCTGCCACTCAACCTTGCTGGACCAGTTTCCTCCTGTGCTACATGAGGATGCTACTGCTTGTTTGAGAGACAAAGAAGATCAAGGTGGTTAAGCACCCCCAACCCCAAAAGACGGACAAACTGTAAAACCCACAAAACTGTAAGTACACTACTGGCCGGGTACAGTGGCTCGCACCTGTAATCCTAGCACTTTGAGAGGCTAAGGTAGGAGGATTGCTTGAGGCCAGGAGTTTGAGATCAGCCTGGGCAACATAGCAAGGCCCTGTTTCTAAAAAAGAAAAAGAAAAAAAAAACACTTACCTGACTGTGGTGGCACATGCCTGTTTTCCCAGCTACTGAGGAGGCTGAGGTGGAAGAAGCCCTTGAGCCTAGGAGTTTGACATTGCAGTGAGTTATGACTGGGCCACAGAGGGATACCCTGTCTCTAAATAATAATAATAATAAACAAAAAATAGAACTTGGAAGAAACAGAGACATTGCAGAAAGTTTCAAAGAAATTATAATTTATATTGGCTGGGCGTGGTGGCTCACACCTATAATCCCAGCACTTTGGGAGGCCAAGGTAGGTGGGTGGATCACCCTTACAGAGTACTATATGGAGATTTTTAATGATTTTTGGTTGTAGAAGTGATGGAATTATTTCCAAACATGTCATCCTAGTGTTCTTGATACTCTTTTTTTCAAGTAGCAAAACATCTTTTTGTTTTAATATATATGGGATTTGCTTCATCATTTTAAATGCCTTCATTGAGTCTCTTACAGAGCTGTGCCATACTTATTTTAGCCAGTCTCCTACTGTTGGACATTCAGGTTCTTCCCAATTTGCCACTATAAACACCATCACAGTGAACGTATTTATACATAGATCTTTCATACATTTTGCTGATTATTTCCTTAGGATATACTCCTGAATATAGCATTGTTGAGTCAAATGTATGCACTTGAAATGTTTTACCAGTTTAGCTTAACAGCATTTATTTAGCATTTATTCAGCTGGGATTACAGATGATGAGGTTGGAGAGACAAGGCATACATATCAGAGATGTGTGGTTTCTATGGAAATATGACAAATGAGAGACGTAAGTGAGCCTGCAGGCTGCTCAGAGAAAAATTCATGGAAGCTATGGAACTTGAGCCAGGAATCAAACTATGGTTGAATTTAGATAGGCTGGGTCGGGGGAGGAGGCCAGGATAGAATATCCTTTGTACAAAGGCATGTTCTAAAGGTGGCCATGGTACCATTAGCCCTTAAAGTAATCTCAGTCTGCTCAGCCTTTGGCCACCTGCTATACCTTAGTTGGTTTGCCATCATTACTGCCTAAAAGACTTGAATATTCCCACCTTGCATAGGTGTCAAGAAAACTCACACCTGATGAAAGGGCAGGTAGAGAGATGCCACAGGTCATATAAGGGCATTTTGTAACTTAAAGGAGAGACAGCAAGTAGTCCGGTCAAATTAGGGGATTCCTGGTGGGGCAGGCGTAATAGAAGAAATGAAAGAGAACTTAAAATATTAATAAAACCTTGAAGAAAAATAGAACTTTCAAACTCAGGGTAGGCAAATATTTGAACAGAGCACAAAAACACCTTTATTTAGTTTGCTAATGCTGCCATGACAAATTACCACAAATTTGGCATGTTAAAGCAATACAAATGTATTATCTTACATTTCCCTTAGGTTGGAAATCCAGTGTGTTCACTGGGTCTTTGCTTAGAGTCTCACAACACCAAAATCAGTGTCAGCAGGGCTGGATTTATTTAGAAGGCCTCCGGGGGAAAATCTGTTTCCTTGCCCATTCACCTTCTTGGCAGAATTCAGTTGCTAGTGGTTTTAAATTTTAGGAGCCCATTTTTTTGTCTAGCTGTCAGTTAAGGCCTGTTCCCAGCTCATAGAGGCCACTCACATTTCTCTTGTGGGCTTACAGTCCTCTTCTTCCATCTTCAAAGCTGGCAGTGGCAGACCTAGTGCCTTCCATGCTTTGAATCTCTCCTGCCTCTTCGTCCATTGTTATGTCTTTATGATTCACCCTAAGGCCTTCAAGGGCTCCTGTGATAGACTTAGCCCATCCACATAATATATCTGAAGATCCCTTAATCACATCTGTAAAGTCCCTTTTGCCATGTAATGTAATCTATTCCTAGTTTCTGAGGATTAGGACATAAAAACTTTTTGTCAGGGAGGGTATTTTTCTGCCTACCACTTCCTAAAATTTAAAAAGGATATATTGAATTTCATCAGAATAAGAAATTGCTGTTTGTAAGAGATATCATTGAGAAAATGAATAGATGAACCACAAACTGGAAAAAAAATACTCTCAACACATATATTTCACAAAGGACAAATAGTAAAAAAGCAAACAACCCAATTTTTAAAATGAGCAAAAGATTTGAGCAGACATTAGACAAAGTAAGTTATACAAATGAACAATAAGCACATGATAAAATGATGCTTAACATCATTAATCATCACAGAACTGCAAATTAAAACACATCTATTAGAATGGCTTAAAAAACAAACCCACTAACTACCCAACTGGAACTTTTGTATATTGCTGGTAGGAGTGTGAAATGATACAAACATGTTGGAAAACCGTTAGTTTCTCATAAAGTTAAATGTATTTCACTCATAGGTAATATGCAGAAGAAATGAAAACCTGTTCACAAAAAGACATGAACAAGAATGTTTATGTCACCTTTATAATAGATCAAAACTGAAAACAGCCCAAATGTCTATAAACAGTAGAATGAATAAATAAATTGTACAATGGAATATGACTCACCATTTTTTAAAAAGAATGAATTATCAATACATGTAACAATGTAGATGAGTCTCAAATACTCCATTTGTGTGAATTCAAGAACAGACAAAAGAATAGTGGTGGAAATTAGAAAATGATTGCAAAACTAGGAGATTTGACTGGGAAGTACAAGAGGGAACTTGCTAGTCTAATGAAAAAGTTGTACTATCTTGTTTTGATGATACTTACATGGGTGGTTATGATTGTCAAAGTTCATTGAACAGAAAAACCTAAGCTCTTTGTATTTTATTATATCGAATAAATAATGAAGATTCTTGAAGATGTATGAGAAGATATTACAGAGGGATGACCATAGAACCAAAATTAATTTTTGGAAATAAAAATCAATTTCTTAATTTTAAACCACTAGTTAACGTTTAAAAAATACAGTAAGAATGATGAGGGCAGATATGGCAGAGTGAAGACTTCCAAAAATCTTCTTTTGTGTAAAGGCAATGAGTGTACTAGCAAAAATGGTCAAAATCAATTGTTTCAGAACTCTGAAAATTAACAGGGGCTTACAGCACTCTGGGGAGCATTTATTTAAGAAAAATGGTGTCTTAGTCTGTTCTTTCATTGCTATAAAGAAATACCTGAGGCCAAGTAATTTATAAAGAAAAGAGGTTTAATTGGCTTATGGTTCTGTAGGCTATACAAGCATGGCAGCAGCATCTTTTCAACTTCTAGTGAGCCCTGAGGGAGCTTTTACTTATGGCAGAAGGAAAAGCAGGACCCAGTATCTCACATGGCGAGAGAGGGAGGAGGTGCCACACACTTTTAATTGATCAGATCTTGCGTAAACTCAGAGCTAGAACTCACTCATCACAAAGGGGTGGCGCTAAGCCATTCATGGGATATTTGCCCTACCATGATTCAAACACCTCCCACCAGGCCCCACCTGCAGCATTGGAGATTACATTTCAACATGAACTTTGGAGGGGACAAAACATCCAAATCATATCAAATAGCTTCTTAGTTAGAACAGAGAGCTTTATGATGTTTTAACTTGCCCTGTTGCTATCTTTCTCTCCCTAGCTCCAAGTAGACTTGAAAGCCAACAGCTCTGATGTTACAGTGAAAGTCAATAGCCTAAAATTCACTGAAGGGGACAGAATGGGGTTGGAGATTCTACAGAAAGCCCCTTTCTTAGAGAATTGTCATTATTTGGTCTGTCTGGCAGTTCCCTGGAAAACCACACATCCTGTACCTGCCTTTATTTGGCTTAACTCAGAATCAGTGGGAACAGCTTTTTCCCTGAGAATGTTTGTCAAAAACAATCAGTGTCCATTTTTTCACATTGCAGCTACCTGAGGTAGTAATAATAACAGTTGGAACAAACAAAAAGCTAACCAAAAAACCTTAAAAGGGAAATTAGGGAATGAGATATTCATAGGGAGACTTGAAAAGCTCTTTCATATTCCTAGGAACCTCAAAGACCAGTGCATGTGAAGAGCTGTGCACATGCCCAGAGCTGTGTGCATGCTCAGAAGACTTGAGAGGCTCTAAGCAATGGCTGAGATTGACCCTGAGATTCTGTGCACATGGCAAGTGAAGGCTAAGACAGAGTTATAAACTTCCTGCCTGAACACTGAAAATGTGCCCCAATACACACACAGGAACTCTTAGCTCAAGCTATAGCAAAGATCTGTGATTCTGGTGTTTAAGGAAATCTTGGTCCAGTCATTATCTGACTACTAATCTAATGAAGCAATCACTTCAGTGGCCACACATGACAAAGAATACTACTTTACAGAATTAGATCAGGAAAGGCACTGAAGAAACAGCCACACAAAAAAGCAGCAACAACAAAGCCTGGGGAAGCGGGAGGAAAATCTAATTCCAGAGATACCACATTATGTTATTTAAAATTTCTAGTTTTCAACAAGAAGGTATGAGACATTGCAAAAAAGAAAGTATGGCTCATACACAGAGGGAAACACCCATGGAGTCAGTAGAAACCATCCCTGAGGAAGCACAAATGTTTGACTTAGTAGACAAAGATTTTTAAATCAGCTATTTTAAGTACGTTTAAATAACTGAAGGAAACTATATCCAAAGAACTGAGGAAAGAATGAGAACAATGTCTCACCAACTAGAGACTTGAAGAGTCTATTATAAAGAGATCTAAATAGAAATTCTGGAGTTCAAAATTATAATAACTGAAATGGAAAATTCATTAAGGGAGACTCAACTGTAGATTTGAGAAGACAGAAGAAAGAATCAGCAAACTTGAAGACAGGTCAATTGAGATTGTCCAGTCTGAGGAACAGAAAGGAAAAAAGCATGAAGAAAAATGAACAGAGCCTCAGAGACCTGTGGGACACAATCAAGTACACCAATATATGTATGATAGGAGTTCCAGAAGAAGACTAAATAGAGAAGGGGGAAAGATAAAAAGCTTTCAGTAAGTTATGACCAAAAACTTCCCATAGTTAATGGAAAACATGAGTCTGCATAACCAGGAAGTCCAATGAACTCCACATAGGATAAGCTCAAAGAGATCCACACTTGATACATCATACTCAAACCACTGAAAACCAAAGACAATATTTAAAGCAGCAAGAAAGAAGTGACTTATCATGTATAAGGGATCATCAATAAGAGTAACAACTATTTCTCATCAGAAACCATGGAGGTCATAAAGGTGGTGAAATGACATATTCACATTGCTGAAAGAAAAAGAGAGCTGATAATTTTCTGTTCATCAAAATGTCCTTCAAAAACGAATAAGCATATGTGGTGTGTTTATACAATTGAATGTTATTCATCAATAAAAAGGAATGAAGTACAGATGTTTGCTACAGTATGGATGAACCTTTATAATATGCTAATTGAAGAAGCCAGATACAAAAAGCCACCTATTATATGATTCCACTTATATGAAATATCTGAACTAGACAAATCTATATAGATAGAAAGTAGATTAGTGGTTTCTTAGGGGACCAGTGAATGGGGGAAATGGGTTTGATTTGTTGCTTTTGGAGTGATGAGAATGTTAAGGAATTCATGGTGATGGTTGTGTAACTCTGAATGCCTTAAAAAAACCGCAGAATTATATACTTTAAGGGGGTGAACTTTATGGTATGTGAATCATATCTTAAAAGAAACCTGTAATAAAAATCAAAGCAACACTGCTGAAAACTGTTATAAATCTTTGAAGGTAAATGAAGGAACCATCTCACAGTTCAAGGAAAAAACATCAAGAAATAGAGATTCTTATGTGAAGAGTTATGACAAGATCCAGGAGTTCTAGTATTTGATTGATAGGAGACCTAGAAGCAGAGAAAGAGCAGAAAAGAGGAGTAGCAGCAGGCCAGAAGCAGCAGAAGAGTTCTTTCCAGTGAGAAGAATGGACTTAAGACTCAAGAGAGTTCCAACTGCCGGGCATCTCCTCGTCAGACTAATAAATTCCTAGGAGAAAGAAAATCTTTTTCTAGATAAGTAACAAACAAAAATAAAATCTGCTATTAAAGACAACTAGAAAAATGAAAAAAAAAATTAGAAATATCTGGTCCATGAGATCAGGGAACTGATAGGACAGTAAAGAATCTGAGAGCAGGAGAGAAATCCAAGATGGCCGATTACTAGCAGCTCAGGAATGCAGCTCCCAGTGAAAGCGCAGAGAGTGAGTGGACGCCACACTTACCAACAAATTTTTGCTGCCCATGGACCAGGGTATTCCCAGTGGAGGAGCCCCACGGGTCACCAACGCGACCCTTTCGGCTGGCGCAGCTGTTTTGCCGGCGCCTCGGCCCGGCAGCTCTTAGTGCAGAGTAAACGAGACTGGGTCTCCTTTTGGATGATGTTTGGACCTCTGTGAAGGCAGAGCAGTCCATTCAGCTGATTGAAAAAGGGACTGAAGAGGGAAGCCAGACTGGAGACCCCCGGGCAGAAAAGCACCACGAATTTCAATGCTGCTGTTTTAGCCAGCGGTGTGGGTTGCTGCAGTGAAAATTACATAGACTCCGGAGCTGGGAATCAACAAGCTGGACATCCACTCAGAGACTTAATTTGAAAGTTGGTAATTACAGAGACGATAGGTGGATAAAACCATAAAGATGCCAAGAAGCCACCGTAAAAAAACTGAGAACACTCAAAATCAGATGTCTCTCCTTCTACAGAGGATGCTAGTTCCTCATTAGTAGCAGAACAAGGCCTGATGGAAAATGAGTGCAAAGAATTAACTGAGTCAGGCTTCAGAAGGTGGCTAATAAGAAACTTCTGTGAGATAAAAAAATATGTTTTAACCCAATGTAAAGAAACTAATAACTTTGAAAAAAGGTTTGACAAAATGCTAACGAGAATGGACAATTTAGAGAGGAACATAAACGAATTAATGGAGCTGAAAAACACAATACAAGAAATCCGTGAAGTATGCACAAGTCTTAACAGTCGAATTGATCAAGCAGAAGAAAGGATGTTAGAGGTGGAAGACCAACTTAATGAAATGAAACGAGAAGATAAGATCAGAGAAAAAAGGATAAAAAGAAATGAGCAAAATCTCCAGGAAATATGGGACTATGTGAAAAGACCTAA
>CAUYQU010022344.1:0-34884 GCA_963574635.1 Cheracebus regulus
AATTATTAAAAAAAAAAAAACACAAATTGGAAAAAAAACCCCCGCCACTTATTTTGGAATTTACCACAACCAAAGTTTAAAAATATTTTTCAAAATTTTTTTTTAATACCAATTTTAAAAAAAAAAAAAAAAAAAAAAAAAAAAAACATGGCTTGGATAAGCCATTTCTCACCTATTAGAAATACACTGAGGTAGTTTTTAGTTTATGTGTACAGTGAGTTAGCAAAAGAAATCTTAAGCTAATTTTGTCTTGTTAAAAATTCACAGATTTAAAGGAGTGCAAGCCAGAGTATAGCAATGCCAGTTTCTTCCAAATAAGTTGATTAGGAAATGTTGATTGATGCCCTAAAAATTACTGGGGTTATTCTTTGGAAAAGCTAGAAATATTTCTGCCGTGTTCTCAAATGGTAAAAAGGTATTTTATTTGCTATCATTGAAGTAAGTCTTCTGCACAGATGGCTGCATACATTTGGAAATTCGAAGAATGTGAGTATAACACAATTTTTTGAAAGTCACCGACAAGCCCCACAACACTATTACACTATTGCACTGAATATGAACAGTATTCACATGAGAATTTACAATTGTTTCCTCACTTCCTCCATTATTTTAAAATTAGGCAAGATGCTCTTTTAATAATTAAATTCATGGATACAAGATATATTAGTCCTAGATTTAATACAATGAAACCACATTTAAGACTGTTATATTTCTAAGGCTGGTATCATTGGTACAATCAAAATAACCCTCAAAAGTTCCTGATCCTTATGAAGGTGCTATAGTGAATATTGGTGCATTGTGGCTCAATAATGAAAACACTGTCAATATTTCCCCGTGTGTTGGAATAAAACCCTGCTTGTTTGATGAAGAGGTAGGTGACTAGGGTTTGTTTTGTGTGAAATGTACACATCTTAACACATTGAAATCATATTTAGTATGTAAGAGATGGTCATATAATGAAAGGAATTACAAACTGTGGCTTATTGGAAAACTAACAGATTTATGGTTTTTAGAAATAAATTTAAATAAAGAAGTATAAAACTCTGTAAAAATAAATATTATTGAATCCCACAAAATATATCCTAAATTAAAGGGAAGATGGTATTTTCATCCAAAGAAGACTCATTATCTTAAAGAGATCACTTTTCAAGCTCCAACAAGTATTGGTAGAGATTAACAAATTAGTTATAAAGTTTATGTGAAAGTATAAATGTCCAAAAATAGTCAATACATTAAAAACAAAGGAGAAATTGATTTCCAGATCCCAGCTCTTTCTATAAAACTAGATAAACTTTTGCTATATTAAAACAGAAAAAAATGACAGATAACATAGAATTCAGAAACATATTCATGTATATGATAAAATCATGGAATATGGGTAGCCATTACAAAGAATGATTTTTGACAGTAATTTCCTTCAGTATTTGAAAACGTGTGCAGCATCCTTCTGGCTTCTATGGTTTCAGGTGAAAAATCTGTTGTCATCCAAATTGTCAATCCTCTGTAGGTAACACGTAGATTTTTTTTTTAAAGAAACAACATTATAGCAGTTTAAATGAATGAGATATGTATTAGTTTGAATAGTTCTCAAGAACACCTGTTGACCAGAAAAAAATCCAACAGTGAAAAAATATATATGTTCTAATAGACTTTACATACAGGTAATACTTTTGAAACAAACTACATTGGATGTGTGTATACCTATGTCTAAAATTATTCAAGTGACTCAGAAGTTTCCATACAGATGTTTTCAAATTGTAGATGCCCTTCTGGGTAGAAGAGAAACAATGGGATAGACAAAGGGAGAAAAAAGTTGACATTATTTATATTGTTTTATTTCTTCTCTAAATCAGATTTGAGGAAAGTCTTATAAATGATTCTTTTATTCTGAACAGAGCATACAGGATATATATAGCTATTTCACAACAGAAACCTAAATGTGTGTGTGTGTGTGTGTGTGTGTGTGTGTGTGTGTGTGTGTGTGTATTTAGGTTCCTGTTTCTTTCTTGTAAATGTCTAAAAAATAGAAATGTCTGTGCACATTCTCATTTCAAACTGCTCTACTAATGGTAATTGTGATACATAATTAAAATATTAAACTTTATACCACCTATAAAATATACTCTGGAGAACCTCATGCAGTTCAGTTGACATATTTGGAAAAATTTTTGTGCCAAAGTTGTAGGAGCTGGGCCTTGGAATAAATCACAGGTTATTCTGTTGGTCAAAATGTGGACATTCTGACTGAGAGCAGAGAGGTGTAATTAAGCATGGTTCCCTGTGAACTATAATTCTGTCCCCAGGTGTCTAGAAAAGGTATGCTTAGAATTAAAAGGAGAAATATAATAATAAGTAATTTACTCCCTTACTATAAATTACAAAATTGACCTCCAAATCTGTTTTTTCTCCACATAAACTATAGTAGGTGATATTCTTCAAAAGTTATATTTTGTGAAGCAGTAAATTATAGGGTTTCTAAAACTACTAGCTATCATAATATTTAAAAACATACAACTCCCTTTACTAATCAACTGTACTTACTCAAAGTTAAAGTATTTTATATTTAGGTGTTGAAAAATTTATATAGAAGCTTCTTTGCCAACCCATATCATTCACAGACCTATGTTAATGTGCTAACATTTTGATTTAGGCATATAAGAATTTCCTTTTATTAGCTATTTTAAATAAAGAAAAACTTCTTGAAGAGAAAGCTGCATTTTTGAGGCTTCTGACAGTTGGAAATCTCAGCAACATTTACCTTGTAAATTTCCTATGGATATGGCATTTCCTTTGTCAAGTGTATAGGTTATAATACCCTCACAGTGAATGTATGATGCTGTGTACACATTAGATCTAGTTTACTTTGTAAAATAATCATGTCTCTTGACTTGGTTTATGTGTGTGTGTGTGTGTGTGTGTGTGTGTGTGTGTGTGTGTGTTGCATTTTAGGTTTTGGGGTAAATGTGAAGAACATGCAGGATTGTTGCATAGGTACATACATGGCAATGTGGTTTGCTGCCTTCCTCCCATCACCTATATCTGGCATTTCTCCCCATGTTATCCCTCCCCAACTCCCCACCCCGCGCTGTCCCTCCCCTAGTTCCCCACAACAGACCCCAGTGTGTGATGCTCCCTCCCTGTGTCCATGTGTTCTCATTGTGCAGCACCTACCTATGAGTGAGAACATGTGGTATTTGATTTTCTGTTCTTGTGTCAGTTTGCTGAGAATGATGGTTTCCAGATTCATCCATGTCCCTACAAAGGACACAAACTCATCATTTTTTATGGCTGCATAGTATTCCCTGGTGTATATGTGCCACATTTTCCCTGTCCAGTATATCATCGATGGGCATTTGGGTTGCTTCCAAGTCTTTGCTATTGTAAACAGTGCTGCAATGAACATTCGTGTGCATGTGTCCTTATAACAGAACGATTTAATAATCCTTTGGGTATTTATCTAGTAATGGGATTGCTGAGTCAAATGGTATTTCTATTTCTGGGTCCTTGAGGAATCGCCACACTGTATTCCACAATGGTTGAACTAATTTACATTCCCAGCAACAGTCAAAAAGTGTTCATATTTCTCCACATCCTCTCCAGCATCTGTTGTCTCCAGATTTTTTAATGATCACCATTCTAACTGGCATGAGATGGTATCTCAATGTAGTTTTGATTTGCATTTCTCTAATGACCAGTGATAATGAGCATTTTTTTATATGTTTTTTGGCCTCATATATGTCTTTTTTTGAAAAGTGTCTGTTCATATCCTTCGCCCACTTTTGAATGAGCTTGTTTGTTTTTTTCTTGTAAATCTATTTTAGTTCTTTGTAGATTCTAGATATTAGCCCTTTGTCAGATGGATAGATTGCAAAAATTTTTTCCCATTCTGTTGGTTGCCAGTTCACTCTAATGATTGTTTCTTTCATTGTGCAGAAGCTCTGGGGTTTAATTAGGTCCCATTTGTCTATTTTGGCTTTTGTCACCAATGTTTTTGGTGTTTTAGTCATGAAGAACTTTCCTATGCCTATATCCTGAATGGTTTTGCCTAGATTTTCTTCTAGAGTTTTTATGATGTTAGGTCTTATGTTTAAGTCTTTATTCCATCTGGAGTTAACTTTAGTGTAAGGTGTCAGGAATGGGTCCAGTTTCTGCTTTCTGCACATGGCTAGCCAGTTTTCCCAACACCATTTATTAAACAGGGAATCTTTTCCCCATTGCTTGTTTTTGTGATGTTTGTCAAAGATCAGATGGTTGTAGATGTGTGGTATTGCCTCTGAGGCCTCTGTTCTGTTCCATTGGTCTATATCTCTGTTTTGGTACCAGTACCATGCTGTTTTGATTACTGTAGCCTTGTAGTATATTTTGAAGTCCGGTAGTGTGATGCCTCCAGCTTTGTTCTTTTTGCTTAGAATTGTCTTGGCTATGCGGGCTCTCTTTTGGTTCCATATGAAGTTTAAGGCGGTTTTTTTCCAGTTCTGTGAAGAAGGTCATTGGTAGCTATGTCAGGCACTTCTAATTTCCCTACTGAGTTTTTTTTTGTTTGTCTGTTTGTTTGTTTTTTTTTTTTAGAATTGGAGAAAAATGAAGGGAATTGAGAAAACTTTTCTTATGGGGTGACAAAAAATAATGAAAATAAAAAAAAAATCTTACACTTCTACAACTCTTAGAAAAAGGAGGCACAGTTTTAAGTACTTTACAAAACGTCACTTTATTTTCACAACCACTCTCTGAGACAGACACATTATTACAGTGTTCCCAATTTACAAATGAGAAAATAGAGTCACAAAGAAGTGTAAAAATTTGACCAAGATCACACAGCTTGTACAATAAACAAAGAAGCTGAGATTTGAACCCAGGCATTCTAATTCCAGAGTTTATATTTTTGGTTGTCACACCATATTGCTACTTGAAAGTAAACCAAGGCTATAAAAAGGTGGCTATGAAGAAACCGTAAGGATTAGATATGGGTTCGTATCAATATTGGTTCAGTTAAGAGAATTTGAAATATTTTTATAAACTTTTTTCTTGTAAAAAAATGCTGCTTCTGCCTCTCAGTGCGTATCTCAGTAAATGCAACCAATAATCATCTTTTAATATGGGTCAAAGAACATAGACTCATTCTAGATTTCTACTACTTTTATATTTCCAAACGACCAAATCTTATAGCTTTATTATATGAATGATTCCAACAGCTATCATTTACTGAGCATCTATGGTCATAAACTGTGCAAGTTACTTGATCTGTGATTCTTATATATGTCATTCCATGAACACAATTTTGGGTAGGTGTTATTATCCTTATCTGAGATTCATAAAGCTGTATGAATTTGTTTAAATTACTTTGTTAATAAGTGACTGCATTGGGAATTGGCCCATACTCTTTCAACTATACCATACTGTATTGATTATTAGCACCTTTTCCATCCCCAGTGCCATACCCCTCAGTCATCTCATAATCTCATCTCCATTAGTACAAAGTGTTTTTTGACAGATTTTGCTGTTTTTAGTGTGAAAATTCCCATAATCTCATCTATCCATATCCTGTTGACTATTATCTAAAGGGCACATTTGATTATGCCACCCCCCTGTGAAAAATCACAACTGTTTATTAGAAGATAAATACAGTTTCATACATTCATAGGGAACTTCCAAATGCCTCCTTACTTCCCTAGTTTCTTATTTTCCCAGGCTATCTTTATCCTTTGCATACACATACACACACAAATGCACACACACACAGATACAGACACACAGACACACACCATGCTCCAGTAAAGTTAAAGAATAGAAAGATCTGTTTCCTCTTGCTGTTTAAGCAAAAGGAAAGGTCTCTGAATGCACATTAGTGTTTTATGTTTATCTACATTTGTTTATTTAAATCCCCTTTGTTGTGATTGCCGTAGTATTTTTTTCTTAATTCAACTACAAACTCAATTCATGTCCTGTTGCTTTATGCAGTCTTTCCCAAATTCTTCTTGCCCTTATCCCTGTCTGAGTTATATATATCTCTCTATGTGTTTGCATAATTTTATATGACTATGTTGTAATTGTTGATTTTATTCTCTGTATATATCATATACAACATAAGAATTTTCAGTATATAATTTGAAAGAAGACTAAGAAATCATCAATTCTTTAGATTTTAATGAAAGAACCAGCAGCTACATTTCTGAAAGGGTTTAAGTCAAGTTAGTACACAGGCAGTGATAAGGGCCATATTCTCACAATTCCAATGTGGTAGCATGTAGTTAAGCTAATAAATATTTCCTGAGCAGGTCTGCAAATGAACACTACTATAAAAGAATTTTATATGATTATTTGTTTCATTTTGAAAATATACTCTTTTATCAGTGAAAATATGCATTAGAATGCTGAGAAGAATGTATTAGAATGCTAAGTGTGGGTAAACAATAATTTTTCCTTATGTAATATGTGCTTTAAAAAAGCAAATATATTTATGTGCATTAGTCTGAATATCAAGCTCATAGATTAAATTAATCTGTTGTTCATGTTGATACAGAAATTGTATTTAGTAATTCACTCAACAGATACTTATTGAATGTCTCAAATAGTGGAGGAGAGAAAAGTATAGCTCATTTGTGGGTAAATTACAAGATGTGACATACAGCAGTGCTAGTCCAAATAGGTGAGGAACCAAGTGGCGGAAGTGCATGGTGGGCGTTGAGAACAGTGACTAGGAAGCAGTGGGAAGCTGAAGGGCCTGTGTGCCAATGTCTGAAGATACGATTTTGCCCTAAAAGTATTGTAACCCATTTAAAAATCATAAACTGATTATAGTCTGAGAAACAGTACTGTAGCACCATCACGAAGATCAGATAAGAGTAGACTCACTGGGTAGGGTTGTTATGAAGTAAACTGTTTGTTGACAATAGGAGGACAAGATTGGAGGCTAAGTCAAGTTGGCCTGGAGATGAAGCAGATAAAAAAGTCAGTTACTTGGGATAAGGAATGACCAGCAATAAACAAGATGAGGGAGTTATCACAAAATTTGGTTACTGATGATTACAGTAGCTTCTTATTGCTGCTGTGACAAATAATTGCAAGCTTGGTATATTAAAATAATACAAATTTGTTATGTTATACTTCTGCAGATTAGACATCTGAAATCAGTTTCATTGAGATAAAATCAAAGTGACAGCAAGGATGTGTTTCTTCTGCAGGCTCTAAGAATAATCTGTTTTCTTGCTTTTTCCAGTTTCTAGATGTCATCTACATTCCCTGGCCTGTAGATCCTTCCTCCATCTTCAAAGCTAGCAGCACAGTGCCTTCCAAACTCTTTCTCTCTCTGACCTCTGCTTCCAGACTTTGCTTCTCTCTCGTAAGAACTCTGTGAGTCCACTGGGCCCACCTTTATAATCCAGAATAATTGCTTCATCTCAAGATCCTTAACCTATCCACGTCTTCATAGGTTCCAGAGATTAGAATGTGACATTTGGTGGGGGAGAATTAGTCTGTCTACCACAATAATAAAGGAAAGGTTGAGTTGTATACTGAAATTCACATATTTTCAGAATTTGGTGATACTATTTACTGATACAAATAATGAAGGGAAAGATGGGTGAAGTAAAAGGGAATGCATTTTTGTATGGCATTTTGAATTTGTGCCAACTCAATGTGGGATATCATATAGTTGACCAATAGAAAGGTGGCCATATGAACTGTAAGCTTAGCAGAGAGGATTTGTTAAGATGAATTGATTTCAGGGTCATCAGTATTAAAATGAATGGTAGGAATCCCACTTCAGATCATGAAGAAGTAACTCGTTCTGAACTTGCTCTTCTCCTGTCAGCTATAAAGCTTGGCAAATATATAAGGTGTTCATTTTCAGGCAATAAACAACAGTCATAAAAAATTATAATCCTTTGGCATTGGAAATCTTACAAAGGTTTATCCACAGTCAACTTCACTCTTTGCTTGGGGACTACCTCCTGATCAGAGTGCAAGGAGCTCTAATACAAGATATGAAGATCCTATTGAATGACGTGGCAGAGATCAGAATTCAGAAATGGGCACTATAGAAGAGGAAACTAAACAGATGTAGTACTCAGATGTTTATGGGAGGTTTTTTCTAAGTTGTTGACTGTAGGCTTGGGTGCACAAGTATAGAGTGAGACTATAGGTTTACCGGTTTACCAGGGAGTGGCAGCTTCAGAGCTGAGAGCTGAACAGAGATATTAATAGTGGTAGGAGACGTTGGAGCTCCAGTTCAGCCAAAGAGGAAAGAATTTTCTTAAAGTTCTGGATATCCATCTGAAGCAATAGAATGTCCACCTTAGGAATAAGAAAAATGTCATATAAAAGAATCAGCAATTTTTCAGGATGTGGTGAGAGAGTAAACATTTTAGGCTTTGTAGGCCATGTGGTCTGTGTTGTGGTTACTCAACTCTGCTCTGTAGAACAAAACAGTCATAGATAATACATTAAAAAATGAATGAGAATTTGTTTCAGTAAAACTTCATTTACAAAATCAAGAGGCAGGCTTGATTTTCACTATACAGGCTACAGTTTACCAGTCCATGTCCTGAAGTAAGGCCTAGTCTAGATCTAACAACTCCCCTACCCCTAGCAAAAAACAAACAAATACACCTGAACTCCCCCTAAAGTCCCTAAAACCAAGCCCTAATAAGATCTCATAAGAGAACCAGTGATTGAATCTGCCAAGTTAGAGAGCAAGGAAGACTCCTTGGGCTTGCCACAGTTCTGCCTTAAAAAATCATGCAAACAAGCCTAAGTAAGGTGATCAGCTTTTAAATGAGCAAACTAAAGAAATAAAACTTAACATTATCTAGAGGAAGATAATATAAACTAGATTCTTCACAATTCTTTCCTGATATGTTCAGTATACAATAAAAAATACTAGATATTCAAAGAAATAGGAAAATGTCGTCCATATCCATGGAGAAATACAATTAATGTAAAATAACCCTGACATCTTCCAGATGTCAGATATAACAGAATAAAGTTTAAAACTGTTTTTTATGATCAAGTATTTAAGGAAGACTTAATAAGTCTTAATATGTGAACAGACAGAAAACCTCCACAGTAAAATGGAAATTATGAAAAGAAACCAGAAGGAAATTCTGGAATTAAAATTATAATAACTGGGCCAGGCACAACTATAATCCCAGTGCTTTAGCAAGCCAAAGTGTGAGAATCACTTGAGCCCAGGAGTCTGAATCTGGCCTGAGCAACATAGTGAGACTTTGTCTCTATAAAAATAAAAAAATTTGCCAGGCATGGTGGCACACACCTGTAATCCCAGCTACTGAAGAGGCTGAGGTCGGAGGATAGCTTGATCCCAGGAGTTTGGAGCTGTAGTGAGCTGTGATGTGCCAGTACACTCCAGCTTGGGTGACAAAGCAAGACCCGGTCTCTAAAATAAATAAGTAAGTAAATAAATAATAACTGAAAACAAAAGCACTTAGCAGCATATTGGGAATGGCAGAAAAGAGGCTCAACATATATGACAGATCAAGGCATATATCCAAAATGATGGACTAAGAATAAAATTTGAAGAAAAATAAATTGAGTTACAGAGATGTATGGCACAATATTGAGCAATCTAGCATTCATGTAAGTATATCCCCCAACAGAGAAAAACATGAGAATATAGTAGAACAAATATCGAAAAAAGAAATGGTTAAAATATTCCCAGTTTAATGAAATGATTTAAGTTTCAGACTCAGGAAAGTAAAAGGAATCCAAACGAGATAAGCAGGTAGGAAATTGTGTTTGGGAACATTATAGTTGAACTTCTACATACCAAAGAAAAAGGAAAAATCTTCAAAGCAGGCAAAGAAAAAAGAAACCCAATGAAATAAACAAAAAGCACTACAAAGAAAGGAACAATGACATGCATGATGAATGACTTTATGTAAGAAATTGGTAGGCCTGAAGAAAAGGAAACATCTTTCAAGTGATGAAAGAATCAATTGAAAATTCCATGCACATCAAAGTTATACTTCAATACTAACGGTAAAATAAAGACATTTTGAGATAAAAGCTGAGAGAGTAGTAACTCTCTCCAATGAATCTACCAGTCAAGGCCAGGCACAGTAGCTCATGTCTGTAATCCCAACACTTTGGGAGGCCGAGGTGGGTATTATCACCTAAGGTCAGGAGTTTGAGACCAGCCTGGGCAACATGAGGAAACCCTGTCTCTACTAAAAATGCAAAACAACCAAGCATGGTGGTGCATACCTGTAGTCCCAGCTACTCAAGAGTCTAAGACAGGAGAATCGCTTGAACCTGAGAGGCAGCAGTTGTGGTGAGCTGAGACAGTGCCACTGCACTCCAACCTGGGCAACAGAGCAGGATTCCATCTCAAAAAAAAAAAAAAATCTGCAAGTCAAGAGATCTAAATGATGTGCTTCAGGATAAAGGATCTGATGTTTGTAGAAAATGTGAATATATGAGAAAGAATGAAGAGCTCTAGAAATTACACATAAATAAGTAAATGTAACTATTTTTATAACTTCTTTAAAATACAACTTATTTTACAGCAACAAATATTTAATATTATAAATATGAAGATACTAAAACAATTGCACAAAGGTTCAGGAAATGGGCTACTGGAATCCTACCATTGTAAGATTATTGCATTTGTCAAGTTGGAATTGGGAAGTGTAAAATGTGAAGGATACACTCTTGACTCTAAACAAACTTTAATAAACTAAGGATATATACTTTTAGCCTTAGACCACTGCCAAAAAATAATTTTAAAGGGATTATTTTGGCAGACTGACCAGAATTTACCCTAATTACCCTCACCTTCTGGTATTCACACCATGATATTATTCCCTCGTCTTAACTGTAGACAAGACCTATAACTTGTTTGGAACTGGGAATATATGACCAACGTGATGGGTTATCACTCCTGTGATTATGTTATGGTATATAAGACTCCATCTTGCTCACAAATGTGCTCTTTCTACCCTGCTGGCTTTGATAAAATAGGATCCATGTTGTGAACTGTCTCTGGACAGGGCCATATGACAGGGAACTGCAAGTGTACTGGACTAGTTGAGGGTGGCTTCAAGTAAGAAACTGAAGTCTTCAGACATAGCAGTAAGAAAATGAATTCTGCCAACAACCTGAATGTTCTCAGAAGTGAATTCTTGCCTAGCCAAACCTTCACATGAGGTTGCAGTTTGGCTGACATGTTGATTGCAGTCTTCTAGAATTTTGATGAGAGGACAGGGCTAAGCCATGCCTGGACTTCTGACCCATAGAAACAGGTATAAAATAAGTCATGATGTCGTAAGTTTATCTGTGTAACAAACCTATACTTGTACCCCTGAATTAAAAAGTTAAAACAAATTGATTCATTAGATAAAATTGACAAATTTCTTGAAAACTACAACTTAAAATTTGCACACAAAAAATTGAAATCTGAATAAGTCTGTACTTAAAAATTAATTTGTAGTCATAATAATCTCCAAAATGAAAATTATAAAAGGTTTATGTGGCAAATTCTACCATTTAAGAAAAAATATGGCAACTTATATAAATTCAATAAAACAAAAGAAGAGGGAATAGTTTCTGACTTATTTACTGAAGCAGATATTACTTAACACCAAAACCAGATTAAGATATATTTAAAACGTATATGCCAATATTGTTTAAGAATATAGAAGCAAAAATGTGCCTTAAAATATTAGCAAATTTAAACCGGAACTATATGAAGAAAAACTACATCATGACTAAATGAGTGTTTATCAACAATAAATTCTAAAATCATCAATGAGTTATCACATTATTAAAATAAAAGAGAAAAATCATATCATCTTAATAGATGCAGAAAAATTATTCGACAAAATCATGTCCATTCGTGATCAAATAATTCAGCACATTAGGGATAGAAGGAAACTTTCTAAACTTGTAAAAGTCATATATGAAAAGCTTGCATCTAGCATCATATTTTGTGGTGAAATATCAAGAAATTTTTCTCTAAGATTGGGAATGAAACATGAATATCCATTTGTACAATTTTTATTCAATATTATTCTTTCAATAACATTTCTAAATATGATTTCTAAGTAATACATCTCATTGCTGCATCTGTATTAATTCCCTATTGTAACTGCAATAAATTACCACAGATTAGTAGCTTAAAACAATACAAATGTATTCACATAGTTTTGGAGATCAGAAGTTTAAAACGAAGGTGTCAGCAAGGCTGTATTCCTTCTGGAACCTTCAGAGGTTTTCTTGATGTCCCCAGCTTCTAAATGGTTACCTGCATTCCTTATTCCTGGGTCCTCTCCATTTTCAAAGCACATCACTCTAACCTCTAGTTCTGTCTTTCTATATTTGTTCTTTTTTTTTTTTTAATTGGATCCTTCTACTTCCATCTTATAACAATCTTATTCCTTACATTGAACCTATATGAATAATTCAGAATAATTTTTATCACTCAAAATTCTTAGCTTAATCACATCTGCAAGGTCTCATCTGCCATGTAAGGTAAATTAGGAATATTGCTAATGGGTTCCAGGAGTTAGAATGTGAAGATCTTAGGGGAGGACTATTATTCAGTCAAGCTCAGTAAACACCATGTGGGAAAAACCTATAGCAGATTAAAAGTGAGCTGTAATTGCTTCTGTCTGTTAGGTGGAGATAGTAGAAATTTGTTACCATCTTTAATCTATCATATTTTCTATTATTCTCAAATAGATTAATAGACTCACCATAATTTCAATAAAAATCACAACAAACTTTTTTTTTCTTTTGATACAGATCAGCAGACTAATTCTAAAGCTCAAAACCTAAATGCAAAGGACCTAGCATAACTTAAATAATTCTGAAAAATAAGAACATATTTGGGAGATATATACTACCTTATTTCAATATTTACATGAAAGTTGTAGTTCAAGAATATAAGGCATTTGTGTGATGACAGAGCCCAGACATAGGCTTATGCATACATGGCCTATTGATTTTCAAAAGTTACCCCTGTAATGAAGGAGAATGGTATTACCAACAAATGTTGCTAGAACAGCTAGGTATTTGCATGAAAAAATATGCACTATGACCTCACTGGAAATCATACATAGAAAAATCAAAAGTTATCATAGATCTAAATGCAAATTTACAAGTATAAAAACTATTAAAGGAAAATTATGTCTTCATGACCCTGAGATGGACAAGGATTTTTGGTTAGGATACAAAAAGCATGAAACATAAAAGGAAAGGTAGATTTGATTCATTAAAATAAAAATTTTGTGTCTTCAAATGACATTCTTGAGAATTAAAACAGATATACATCAACATGACAATAAACAGATTGTGTGACATTCATATAACTGAATAATACTTAGAACTAAAAAGAAAGGACCTATGGATACAATATGGATAGTAAAAGAAATTACTGAAGAGATTGTATACTGTTTACTCCATGTATGTAATATTCTAAAATTGATAAAATGGAATAGACAAATTGTTGCCTTCCAAGATGAGTGGCAGCAGAGAATGTCTCTGATAGGATCTGAGGAAGTTCCTGGGGTTATAGTAATGTTTAATAATGTGAAAGGAGTTTCGATTATATAGGCGTGTGTGCATCTATCAAAATTCAGTAAGTAAATGCTTACCTTTGTACAACTCATATATTAATTTTATTTTAAAAAAACCTCTTCCAGTACTGAACTTTCATTATTGATGTGCATGCTGAGATATTTAGTGGAAGTTAATGCCTGCAATTTACACTAGATGGACAAGAGAGATGGTATATGAATAAGTTTATAATAACATGAGTAAAATGTTAATATAGAACCTAGATGGTATGAATACGAGCTCATTACACAAATCCTTCCAACATGACTGTATGATTGTGTGTGTGTGTGTGTGTGTGTGTGTGTGTGTATGTGCAGCAATGCATTGGTTAACAACATGGATATGTTCTGAGAAATATATCGTTAGGTGATTTCACCACTGTGTGAACATCATAGAGTGTACTTAAACAAACCTATGTGGTATAGCCTAGACACCTAGGCTATATAGTAATGTTGTCTATTGCAACTAGGCTACAAACCTGTACAGTATGTTACTGGTTCAAATACTGTAGGCAATTGTAACACAATGGTAAGTATTTGTGTATCTGAACATAGAAAACTTGTAGTAATGTGACTGAAAAAATTTTAAAATGGTACACGTGTATAGGGCACTTACCATGAACAGAGCCTGCAGATCTAGAATTTGCTCTAGGTGAGTCAGTGAGTGAGGAGTGAATGGGAAGGACTACTGTAAACTTATTTATAAACACTGTAAACTTAGGCTTCACTAAATTTATTTAATCTTTCTTCAACAATAAATAGCTTGCTATAACTGTTCTAATTTATAAACTTTAATTTTTTAACTTATAGATACATTTGAAATGAGGCTTAAAACAAACACATTGAACAGCTATACAAAAATATTTTCTATAAGCCTTTTTCTATTTTAATTTCTTAATTTTATTACTTTTCACTTTCTAAATTGGTTCGCTATAACTAAGACACACATACACAAGCCCAGGCCCACACCGAGTTGGGATCATCAAGATATCACTAGACAACAGAAATCTTTTAGCTCCATTATTTTATGGGAGCACCATCATATCTGTAGTTTATCATTAATGGAAACATTATGTGGCACATGATGGTGTATAATATATATATGTCTATATGTATGTATGTGTTTGCTTTCATATTAACTAACAAATTTTAGAGAAATGTTTGAGTTCCTAGTAAACATTAGCTTTGAAGTTCTCTTTTCCCATCAGAGAATCAAGAGTAATAATATGAGATAACATCTTAGGTTTTTAATCCTCTGCTACTCCTGATTTAGCTAGTCACAGTAAAAATATCTTCAGTAGAGGAAGGCAGTTTGATAGAAAAACATGTCTTTTCTCTATCTCTTCCTATCAATTACAACACATAGCTGCAGATTTGTGGTAGATTTTCTTCAAGAAATTGTGTTTTGTTTCTTAGTGATTTATACTAGCAATTGTATTAAAGACTGGAGTTGGGGATGCTAAATTTCTTGGATGCAGAATTAAGTCAGAGATGAAATTGAAGCCAATGTCAATAAATAATAGTATAATTTATATTAGAATGAATTACTTTATGCCAAAAAAATCTTTCCCTATTTTATTTTATTTCCCTATTTTATTTCCCTATTTTATTATATTTATATTGCTTTGCCTTTGAAACTTTCTTTTCTTGCCATTACCTTTTTTTTTGGTAAATTCCATACTCCTGCCGTAAATAGCATATATCATCTTCTAATTCAATAGTATTCACATTTATCAGGCCTTTTAGTGCTATATGTTTGTAACTTTAAATATGATCACCTCAAAAAAATAGAAGAAAGGAGAAAGAAAGAGAAATTACTAAATTACATAGTATCCTGAATTTCAGGGAGTATCCAACAGATTAAAAATGTCAAACAGGTTAACACTGCATTAGTGGGATTTTCTTTAACAATGATATTGATACTTTTTGCTTTAACAACATAACTAATTCTGTCTCAGGCACTGGGACTTGTGAAGAGCTAAAAATACAGAATGATAGGATTGAGAAAAGGAAGACACACTAGTGAGAGGAAAAAAGAATCACAGGCTGCACAGAAATAACAGATAGGCAGATGTGGGTTGATAGAAGGCCTTAAAAATGAATAAGAGATTACATAAGGTAAAGTAAATGGAGAAATTTATCTAGATGCTGAATTTTTTACAATTTGGATGGCAATTATGATAGTAACAATACACAAAATAATAATGTATTTATTAAATTTTTTCTAGATCCAATATTCAGGAGATTCCCATTTGATGATATTCAAGTGGATTAAATATACTTGTTCAGCTTCAAGGAAAATAGACTCCTAGTGAAAAAAAGAAAGAGGTTTTCCAGTAAATGATTAGAATAAGTAGGAGGTAACACAAAATAAAGATGCTTGAACTATTAAAATACATTAAAGTGTGATAGTGAAATGCATTGCTATATTCTACTCCCTATTTTCTGAGTTGTTACCTCTAAAATTTTTTTGTGAAAGCAGATAAATGACCAGTGTTTTAAAATTGCCTATGTGGGAAAATGGGGAACTTCTGCGTCAGCTTGCTCACAGGACACGACCGAGTCATGATGTCTATTTATGTCAGTACATTAAAAATTGCATTGTAGTTTCTTTAAAATACAATGTCAGTTCTTATTATTTAAATTGTTTAGAAACAAGTAAGTTTTTCTCTGTTGCATCTCTGTCAAGTTTCTCTATTGTTCCTTCTTAGACTCAGTTCCCAGTTCCAGCACTTAATATTACTCACTCTACTTTTCCATGTTTACTTTTTTTCATCTTTTTCTCATTTTCATGAATTGGCACTAAAATAAAAATTAACAAAATGTATGGCATCTTGTTTATAGACTTATGCATGTGAGCTTGGGCCTGAGTATGTTAGTGAAGGAAGGAAACATGGAGAAGGAGACAAGAAAAGATGATATTTAAAAAATGTCATGGTAACTCTGCCAGTTCTTACTTTGAGTGACAAAGGAGTTATTGACAGTGGGACAAGAAAAAGACAAAAAAAAAGAATGAAAAAAATGTTCTCATTTCTTGATGAAGGGTGAACTTCTGCAGATTTGGATCAATATTTATATTAAAATAAAATTTGAAGATACTGGATTATACATTAGAAGCAGAAGAACAATTATAGTTGTGTAACAAAGATAGAAAAGGGACTCTAAGAAAATATACTGAAATAAATGTGGCAAGTTCTGGCTACTGTTTTGAGGTGAAGATGAGAATAACATGACTCATATCAGTTGCTAAAGGACAAAGACAGATGGGTAAACATAGAAATAGGATCCACACAAAGGAAGAAGGGTGCCTTGGGAAATTAGGATTAATATTTATTTCTGTTTTTTAAAAAGGAGGAGCAACAATGTTGGAAGTTATACTAAGTGAAGTGCTTTCTCAGAAAAAAAAAAAATGGAAAAATACCTTGGGAAAGGAAAGATTGATCTAAAAAGTCCAGGGAGGATTTATAAGCTCTCGTTCTAATTGGATTTGAGATAAAAGGAGTAATTCAGTGAAGGGGTTAGAGCAAATAGTTGATTATTGCTCCACTTTGTGTAATCATGTAGTGGCTTGGCCTTAGGATGACCTTCTAAAGTTTAGAGAATCTCAAGAGTAAAATTGTACCTGGGGGAACTATAATAGTTAGAAGTGAAAATTAGACTTTGCTAGTCTAAGGTTCAGCATGAGGGTGAATTCTAGCAATTTTCCGTAACCATCATTCATAAAAGACTACAGACTTAACCGTAGGACGGTATTTGAGGTCGACAAAGCAGAGCAGACACAGACCCTAGAAATAAATGAATATAGGTGAAGTGGGTGATATTTCAAAGCCATATGACAAAGAAGAGTTTTTGTTGTTGTTTTTCTTCTTTTTTAAGCATAGAAGAAAGGCAGCATTCTCAAAACCTTGTGAGGGAGTTTGTAATTTAAAGCAGCATCTGACAGTTCACGCAGAGAGGTCATGGAGAAGCTACTGATCTGAACAAGTGGGTATTAGATTGCTGTGAAGAATTAAGATACTCTTTTTAGACTCAGTCAGGTCCGCATCCTACTTTTAGTTTCTTTAGTGACCCATGACCTTCTATTGCAAATGTGTTACTTCTTTGAGTAGATTACACACTTTTCTAAGAGTTTCTGCTTACATGCTGAGAATCAATACAGTAGAAAAAGGAAAAAATGGATTTAGCCAGGAGCTGGAGATGATGGTGGCTCCATTTTAAGATAAAGAAGTAAAGAAGACCTCAGCACTGAATACCCAATGACATATGCCAGTGGAGCCAATACACAATAGTCCTTTACAAAGAGAGGACATCAGAGTCACATTTTCTTATTGTACATGTTACTTGATGATTATGATAAATTGTTTTTTTTTTGTTTTGTTTTTTGAAAACTGCAGTCATGACAGAGGGAAGAGATCATTTATTGAAACTTCCAAAATAGTCTAACCTTCCCTTAAGGCTTTGCTTGTATACATATGTTCAATAACTCTCATGACTTAACTTATCTTGCCATGTTAATCTAAGCAATAAGTTTTAGAGGCTACCACATGTTATATATTAAATTAACTTTGTAATATGACACTTTATCCTATATTGATTTTTCTCATTGTTGCAGAACAACACATTTCCCTTTAGTGTTGAAAAATTCCCAGACCCAGAAAGAAAAATCTGTAGTCATGTCACCATGATCCATTGGGGTTAGAGATTAGGCCACATCAATGAACCTAAGGATAAAATAGTTGTAAATTAAAACATAATGGAAGGAAACAAGATTGCCTCCTCTATTCCAAGTCACAAGAAAGTTAGGAGGAATATACCACAACTCCAGAGTTATGAATTATTCCTATACTTTAGTAAAATAAAAAAATAAACATTTAAAAATGATATTGATTTAAGGACGGCTGTGTTCAAAGTATGGATTAGGATGGTTTGTGTGCTTAGACTCTTATAAAGTGAGACTGATGAAATTGTTCCATCAGTTTCATGATATATAACATGGCCTGCTTTATATATATTCATAAACATATACACACTTATATAACATATATATGTATGCCATGTTTTATATAATATATAAGAACATATTACATATAAATATATGAATATATGTAATACATACTTATATAGAGAGATGGGGTTTTACTCTGTCACCCAGGCTGGAGTGCAGTGGTGTGATGATAGCTCACTACACCTTTGAACTTTCGGGCTCAAATAATCCTCCTCTTTCAGTATCCAAAGTATCTGGGACTACAGGC
This sequence comes from Cheracebus regulus, assembly GCA_963574635.1. NCBI lineage: Eukaryota > Metazoa > Chordata > Mammalia > Primates > Pitheciidae > Cheracebus > Cheracebus regulus. The sequence continues at coordinate 18,824 of CAUYQU010022344.1, forward strand.
AGATACCATCATGCCCAGTTAATTTTTTTTTTTTTTTGGCAAAGATGGGGTCTTAATATGTTGCCCAGGCTCATGCTAAATATATATTCTGTATACTCATGTACTGATGTTTCTCCTTTCAATGTTGGTTGTATTCATTTGTTAATCTTTGGGTAATCATTTTTATTTTTGAGGTATCTATCCAATTTTAAAAGTGGATAAAATGTACATATAGAATGTACACATGGTGTTCATGAATTCCTTAGATCTTCAAGTGACTTCATTAAGAATCCTAACTTTACAGATAATTTTTTTAAAAAACTGTATAGCATTGAAGGATTCCTAGGGTAAAATCTGAGATGCGCCATGTATGGATTTCTTTAACTTTGATTATTCTTCCTACTACTTTTTAACTTGGTAGGTCACGTGAATAGGAAATGTGGATAGGAGTAAGAGAAGAATAAGGAGTGATAGAGAGATGAAGGGATCAACAGAGAGAAAGCAGAAGTTGTATATAGTTAAGAGTATAAAACAAACCAGAAAACAAGCAAGAAATGCAAAGTAAAGAATTTTAAATAATCGTTGGCTCAAAATATCATGTCTCCCTAACACGCTGCAGAGGAATCAATTTCTAGGCTGCTCTGAAACCAGGATGTGACAGGTGGCTGATCTCCACCCTCTAATAAATCCAAAGCCTCAATTATGGATTGAATTCCGGTCATTCCTTATATATTTTTTTACTTTTCCCAGGAACTAAAATCAGTGGTGCCGTGAGAAAAAGAAATGAGGTTGAGAATAGGGAAGAGGAAATATTATATTGACTAAAGAGTATTTCATACAGATTTCATACTCTCTTAAAAGACCTTGTCCTTCAACCTGAGTCAGTATCTTCTAATGATATTTCTTTTGAGATAGGTGGAACTCACACAGGAAGTAAGAATGTTATTCTAAGCTCATCTAATTTGTGTATGTTAAGCCCATTTTGAAGAGCACTCTTGGGTTAAAATGTCTTTAACGTTATACTGCAGGTCTCAAAAAACAGGGTGTGGTGCTTTTGGTTTGTTTGTTTTTGAGGGAGAGAGAGAGAGAGATTAACTTCTGACCTAGGTGGAAATATTTCTGTTTCTAAGAACAATTATCAAGAGGTTAGGGCTTTGTGAAAAGCTGGTTATCGAAACAATAAATAAAAGCAGCCCCAAGGTAAATATGTCTGTCTCTGTCAAAGTACATAAAACATACCTAAAGAATACAGATGTGCTTTCTTCTAAGGTGGCCTTAAACACTGAAATTTATTAGTTCACCTTTGCCAGCATACACTAATGATCAACTATGCAACTATGTAATGATCAACAATATGTAACTAAAACAGATACATATTCTATTTTCCTTAGAGAACCAATTAGCAACTCTTTGGTGTAAAATTATGGCAGACAAGTTTAATAATTATTTGTCTCTTTCTTTATTCTAAAGAAATATAGGCAAGACTGAAAAGCAGACATCAAGTCCATAGAAGTCATCAAAATGTTTTTTTAAAAATACGGTTGTTATATTTTCAGGCCTAAAAATAAGCCATGGTTCATGTCCCAAAAAAAGCAAAGAATTCATGTCTAAGACCTCAAAAGCAAATGCAAAAAAGACAAAAGTAGACAAATGGGACTTAATTAAACTACAGAACTTCTGCACAGCAAAAGAAATAATCAACAGAGCAAACAGACAACCTGCAGAATGGAAAAAAATATTTGCAAAGTATGCATCTAACAAGGAACTAATATCCAGAATCTATAAGAAGCTGAAACAACTCAACAACAGTAACAACGAAAACACCATTAAAAAGTGGGCAAAGGACAAGAACAGTCATTTTTTCAAATGAAAACATACAAATGGCCAAGAAGCCTATGACAAAATGCTCAACATGGCTAATCATGAGGGAAATGCAAATTAAATCCATGATGTGATATCTTACACCAGTCAGAACGGCTATTAATAAAACGTCAAAAAGTAACAAATGTTGGCAAAAATATGGAGAAAAGAGAACACATATATTCTTGGTTAGAATATAAATTAGTACAACCTCTGTGAAAAACAGTATGGAGATTTCTCAAAGAACTAAAAATAGAACTACCATTTTAGCAGGAGATCCCACTACTTGGTATCTACCTGAAGGGAAAAGAAATCATTATATCAGGAAGATGCCTGTACTCATTTGTTTGTTGCAGCGTTATTCACAATAGCAAAGATACGGAATTAACCTAAGTCCTTATCAATGGATGGCTGCATAAAGAAAATATATTTTATATATATATTTATATATGTATATAATATGGAATACCACTCAGCCATAAAGAAGAGTAAAGTCATGTCTTTTGTAGCAACACAGGTGGAACTTGAGGCCATTAAGTGAACTTACTCAGAAATAGTAAGTCAAATACCACATGTTCTCACTTACAAATGGGATCTAAATGCATGCACATGGACGTAGAGTGAAGAATAATAGACCTTGTAGACTCAGAAGTATGAGAGATTGGGAGGGAGTAAGAGATGAGAAATTACTCTCTAGGTACAATGTACATTATTTGAGTGATGGTTACACTAATAGCCCAGACTCTACCACTATCCAATATATCCATGTAACAAAATTGGACTTGTACTCCTAAATTTATACAAGTTTTCTTAAAAAAATTTTATTTTAGGTATAAGCAAAACAAAATAAAAACACTAAAAATAAATAAACAAAAAATCAAGAGAGCAGGGTCCAGTTTTCAGATAGGTAGGCAATGAGGGCCTTGTGAAAATTCCTGCATGTTCTCGATAATATTATGCATTATATTTTTTACATTCAAATCAAGCACAAGCAGTTAAGTGATCAAGCACATACAGAGTAGAAAGTGATTGCTTTACTTTCAAGAAAAGCCAAGGGGACTTGTGCCACAATCTAGCATAGAATTGTGTATGCTCTGGTCAGAGTTTTCTACTTAATTTTTTTTAGAACTGTTAGAGACACAAATAAAATAGATTCTCTCAACTCCCCAGTGTGTGGATAAATTTTACTGTGTTTTAGGTCCACAATGGAAAGCTGGAATTGTTGAATAACATTTACAATGATAGATAAGTGTCTCTCTCCCATGTTGGTATTTCTGTCATTTCTAGTAATTTCAATAGTACTGAGGTACATAAGAACAATAAATCTGATAAGAAAAGTAAAAAACATTTCCACTCATTACTTTTTAAATACTCCTTCCATCTCCTACTACCTAGGCTGAGGCCAGCTGAAAATTGTAAATAATAGAATTAGCCTCAGATGGGAAAGTAACTCCCTCGACCTAGAGGTGAGATTTTTATGCTGTTCCATTCTGCTTCTCAGTAACAATAGTAATAATAGCATAGCTACAACATCACACAATATGCATAAATACAATACAATTATGTGTGGCAATAACATTTGTAAATATATACAATTTTATATGCCATAAGTAATTGCCGAACAAATGAATGCATCTTAAAATTCATAAATGAGTTATTTTCAAATGTATTTCCTTTGTAATCCCTTTAACAGATATTAAGATCTCCAGATGAGACAAGTGATAACCCAATAATTTATATGAGTAACTTAATTTCACATGGCTTAGTGAATGATAGAGGTAGAACCAAAATCAGTCCTGTTTTCTTCACCTGCGTTTGATTCTTTGGCCCATGCCAGTGAAAAATTAATTTGCAGTTTCTAGTTACTAGAACTGAGTCTTCCCTGAGTAGTACTAAAGCCCTAACCCCTATTGTGGCTGAGGAGGTTTTACCATTTTTCCCATACCTTTAATTTAATAGTCTTTCTTCCTATTTAAATTTACCAGGAGTCCTCTAGAAATCTCCAACCTTTGTAAGCAAATATTACTGCAGGCTGGAAGACAGGTCCATGATTGCCCAGGCTGCAGTGCACAGGGGTGAGCACATTCCGTGTATCTCCCTACATTAGAAGGCAGAAACTTCGAGGTTAACAACCAGATACATCTTCACATTCTCATGACCCCAGTGAGATTAACTTTCACTTTTATGAAATGACAGTCTCCCTTCTCTTTTTGAGAAGGTCATTTGTTCATGTATGTAACTGAGTTTGTGAGTACCTAGTATGTTATAAAAACTGTGAGGTGCAGTGAGTACAAGGGTAAGAAAATGAGCCATCACAGGTTCCTTACATGTGGATTGTGTATTTGAGTGAGGAGGACAAATCTGGACACGTGGAGTAGTAATTACTCCTCAGAGCCAGTCACTCATTACCAGAATCACTGTGCCTTAACCTTTGATTTTTGCTAGCATATATCTTTTTGGATCAAATAGGTTACATCCCTCTATAAAAATCAGTGGTTAGAGTCATTGGTAGAGAGGAGAGTTGGCAAAAGCAACAACCAACTTTTGAATCTACTGTGTAGCTGGATACTTTCTGAGATTATAGACTCATTAATAGTTAGATCCCCAGTCATTTGCACTGACGTGCTGGATCACAGTTGCAACCAGTCTGGAGCCTGTGTGCTGCACTAAACTTTTTCAGTGCCTCATATAAAAATTAGGAATGGATATTCTGAGACTATAGCTGTCCTTACTTGCAATTGGAATTCATGAGGCTCTAGTTTTGAGAAAAGGAGAAATGCTGAAAATGGCATGCCAGCTGGCCTTGATTCATCATATACCCTGGGAATACTGGGCTTTAAGACACCCCCAAAACTCATAGCTGTTTCTCTTAGCAGATGTGTGAAACTCCAGCTCTTCCCATGGTAGTTTGGCACTGTGGCATTCCCAGAACACTGCTGTTCCACTGTATATGAACACTGAATGAGCAAAGACATTTTCTAGCTGAGCAAACCACAAACTCAGATTTATTAAAATGCCAAAGAGATTAGTTATTATAGCAGATGAACAAAGCACTGCTGATCCTATTTTTGTAAGCAAGAAGACTTGATAGCTAAAGTTGTATGCCTCCTGAATTTACATGATTATTGCCCCGCTTCAATCTTTCATGTCAGTGCTGGGTTCTTAAAGCATCAAATAGCAGTTCTGTATGATTAATAGAAAAGCTAAACTTTACTTTCCCTCCTTCTGCACATTACCAGTATAAGAATGTTTAGATGTTTTCAAGAGTGAATCATAGGTGTTCTGAACTTTGGAAAGGTAACAGGTCAAATTTTAGGGTGTGTACATGTTTTTGACTAAATCAAAGTCCTGTCACCTTCTTCACAAGATGAAGAGTAAATTCACTTTCACATCAATGCAAAAATCACTGGAAAATAACCAGTGAATGGAAAATATATTTTGCGTTGGGCTGATAATCTACAAGTTGGTGGGATAAAAGGCTCTTAATTGTTGCAGTTCTTAATTTTTGTGATGTAACTACTTCTACCATGTAAGTTTAACAGATGACTTCCCATATTCTAAATACTTAACAGTCGACTTTTGCAAGCTATTAATAACTGGTTCCAGTAGAGCCTTTTTAAACCACATATTTCCTAAATAGGGAACAAATTGACCTTGATATGACCTAGTTTACTCTTTTTGATCAATTGAAAATAATTACAAAGAGATTGATTCTCCCTCTTCATTTGGGTGGAAATTATGCAGGAATTGCACCCTTCTGTTCAGGTTGCCAGGCCACTAAAGTGTCCCCCAAGGATACACTTATCCTTGACTGGGATACACTGTGCTAAGCTTATGAACTAAAGAGATGTAAAGTCAGATACACAGAGAACAAGACCAAAGTGGGTTGCCAAGAAAGGAACCTGAAGGAGTAATAATGGTATGAGATAGAAAATCAAAAGGAAATCAAGAATTGTAAAAGATTCTTAGAATGAGCCAAATTATTCATTCAACATTAATCAGTTTTTGCCCTTAAGGACTGTATATTCTTGTGGGGAATGGGGAAACCAATAAACTAGTCAACAAAAACAAAAAGATCAGAGATAGGGAAATAGTAATATATGCAATAAAGAAAATTAAACAAGTTAATAAGACAATTTAGATTTAGATCAGAATGCAGAGGAGTCCTTTCTGAAAAAGTAACATTTTAAACAAAATACTTTAGGTGACTTTATTAGTTTTCTGTTGTTTCTGTAACAAAAAAGTGTCACAAAATCTTTGGCTTAAAACAACATCAATTTATTGTTTTACAATTCTGGTGGTCTGAAGTCTAAAATCAGTCTCATTGGGCTAAAATCAAAGATTGGGAGACATTCATGTATTTCACCTGAAGTTTGAAATGTAATTGAGTATTACATGTTGGCCATGTATGCCAGTGTTACTAGAAAATTCCTTTTTTATTTCAGTAATACATCTTTACATTATTTTAGATTTTCATGCATTTATTTGCATAGTCCATGAGTAATATTATATTATTTTCATCCGTTTCAGTGCTGATAAGTGACAACAAAAGGGATGACTTTTGTTTTGTTCCATTTAATTGGTTGGTACCTGCAGTGCCATCTTGAATAGAAGTCATCATAGGGAACAAACTAGGGCCATTCTCAGTCATTGGGGAAAAGACTCCTAGTTGTCACCTTTAAAATGATGTCTAGTGTAGATTTTAAAGCATGCCTATAAAAAGTAATATTTGAGGCTGGGCACAGTGGCTCACGCCTATAATCCCTGCACTTTGTGAGGCTGAGGCTGGTCGATCACCTGAGGTCAGGGGCTCGAGACCAGACTGGCCAACATGATGAAACCTCGTCTGTAATAAAAATACAAAATCTTAGCTGGGCGTGGTGGCATGTGTCTATAATCCCAACTACTCAAGAGGCTGAGGCAGGAGAATAACTTGAACCCAGAAAGCAGAGGTTGCAGTGAGCTGAGCTCACACGACTGCATTCCAGCCTGAGCAAAAAGAGCAAAACTCCCTCTCAAAAAAAAAAAAAAAGGTAACATTTGAATCAAGACCTCAGTGATAAGATCAAGCCAGCAAAAGAGCAAAGATTTGAAAGTGGCATTTAGGTAAAAGTAACAAACAAACAAAAAAAAAAGGCACTTTGAGCTGGAAAATGGTCAGTAAGTTCAAGTGGCAGCGTTGTGGCCACAGCCTGTTGCATGAATGTCGAGATTAGCAGAAGATGAGGCTGAAGAAATAAGCAGGGGTAAATTATGTAGGAGCTTGCATGCCATATAAAGATTTTGTGTTTCATTCTAATTTTAATAAGAAATCGTCAGAGTCTTTAAAGCAATTGGTGATACCTGATCTATATTTTCTAAAAGATCACTTGTTTTCTATGGAGTGTGTAGGTGGCAAAGGAAGTATAGAATGGATGTATATGGACTAATCTGGAAGAATTCAGAGACAGACTCCTATGATTGTCTATTACACAATCCTGGCACAAATTTGCAAATGAGTAGTGCCTGTCAGGGGCAGAGATGTATAAAAACTTTGCTTTAAAAAGAATGGACAGTTTCTACATTAAGTAACATAGACTCATGGCTTTTGTGCTTTTTAATTAAAAAAAAATTTTTTTAACTCAACTGAATGCAATAACATCGAGTGGCAAGGTCTCCTGCATAGCCAGTCCAATTCGGCCTTTAAAGTTAAATGCTTAAATGGAAAGGAGCCCATCTCAACCTTTATATTGATGGTTGCTACTGAAAATGATTGGTTTGGTCAGCAAAAAGCTAGCAGAGAAATGAAACTTGTAAACTTTCTGACAAATAATGGCTCATAGTACAAAGAGTAAAGTTTAAGGATTATGTTTTCCCCAAAAAACTAAAGAGGAACAACTTATTTCCTATTTAATTGGGTAAAAAGCTCTTCATGTAGTGAGTTTCATTGTGTATCACATGGGCAAACATTTCATGAATTCACCACTGATTTATAACTTCATAGACAACAAAAGTATTTCCTTCAGTATGTCTATTTATGGATTCTAAATTTCAGTAATTAACCAAGAAATAAAATAAACCTTGTCTAATTAACCTGAAGATAAAACCTTTAAGAGGTTCTTTTTTTATATAAAATTTTAAAATGATTCCTTATAATTAATTATAATTACATAAAAATAAAATTTCATATTCTATTTCAAGGCTTACTAATGTGCCTCAAAATGAATTGTTACTTATAATTAAGAGTCACACTTGCACAGTACCTTGCAAATCTTGCCTGTGCTGAATTTTCAACCTTGTCATGATAATGTTAATATAATGGTGATAAAATGCAGTAGCTATCTGATGACTTTGAAGTAGTCCTCTTTACAGAGTAATTTCTTATATATGTCTATAAATTAGATATAAGATGATACTTTTTGCAAGCAAGTTTATTGCATTAAACTGTTTCAAACCTATTATCAAAGACCAAAGGTACACTAGTAAAAATGTAGATGGTAATAAATTTATTTTACTACATTTAAAATTAATATTCAGAATTAGTTATTTGGCAATATGTACAAGGGCAACAATGAAACACAAACACACGTTGTATACAATCTGTTTTTTGAATATGAAATGTCCTGCAACAAATCTTGCATGTAACTTTCTGTTTGCATCATTACCTTCTAGGTTAATTCTTGCTACAAATAGCCTGAGATTCATAACACAATAACAATAGTTTCAGTGTTCTGATAGGACAGAATCAGAAAGGGAGGAAGAAAGAGGGAGAGGAGGAGGAGAAAGTCGAGAAAGGGGAGATCATAAAACAGTAGGAAGAATAGGAAGAGGAAAAAGAAGAGAAAGAGGAGGAAGAAAAGGAGTGGAAGAGAGAAGAAAGCAGCAGAAGAGGAGGAAAGAAAGGCAGTGGGAATTGCTATCCTTAGTTCTTTGGATGAGTCCAAAAAGTGACCTTTTCATTTTTCCTTCTCCAAGATGAAATCAGGATTGAGTGGTAGCTTTCCAACCACACTTATGATAAGACATCAAAACCTTTAAAATGTATCAATTCCCCATAATGTCTGATGGCCGTTTTTGACGTGTAAGCTACAGAAATAATTTTTAGGTCAAATATATCTTAGGGAGAGATTTTATATTATTTAGAATTACATAACACTCTTCTGTTTATGAGAAGCAGAGGGTCATTCAGATTATTTCAACAACGGAAAATTTATTGTATGGATACAACAGGAGAACATTTGTCAGGTCTCAGAGAAACCTAGTGAAATATAAATATCTGGGCCTCCCAGGAAGAACGGGAGCTGCAGGACAAGCATGCCGCACGATAGGTTCCCAGGATCCTTGAAAGTTCTGATGAATACATTATTTTATCAATCCCTCAGCAGCAGAATTTCACTGCTTTTCATCTGCTTCTGTCAATACCAATCAACTGGTCTTCTTTACTTTCCCCTTTAAACCCAGTCATCTGTTTCCCCTATCTGATTTTCCATTTAATCACCATCGTCCTTATTTTAGCAGAGCTCTGGCATTCTGCCATTATGAAGGCTACTGGCAAACCTATGTATGAATTTTTTTATGGGCTACATGTTACAACTGTCCAGTCAGCTGTGGCCAGGAAGCTGGGTTAGTAGCAGCAGCAAACTCTCTTTCATGTGGGCCATGGGAGTGGCTACAATTTGGATGTTTGGCTTCTGTGGTCACCACATTTTTGAGAGATGATTCTGACTACAGCTTTGAAAGTTCCCATCTTTCAGCATTTTAATATCTAAGTTTATATATATATATAATATAATGGTAATAAAAAGGGAAGGATAGAATCAAATAGAAAAAGAATAAAGTTATCATGGCAACCCGATCACAATGGAAAGTAAAATGTCTCAAATAAGTAAGTCTTTCACTTTCTGAAAAAATCACATTGATTCAGTCATTCACTCATTTAGTTATTCATGTCACACATGCTATTGATCTTCTACTATATTTCACGATCTCAACAACCCGGTTCCCAGAACCCACTTCCAACCTCTCCCTTTGCCTTTAGTGTGGCCTAAGTTTCTTTAGGAAATGACATGCAATTAAACTAAATACATGATCACAGTACTATAAATAACTTTATATTGGAAATTAAATGATGATGTGTATTTTCAGAGATTACATGAGAAAGGCCCCATTAAAGAGTATGCACAGGAAGGCTATCTCTGCTACTTGTGCTGAGACCCAAAGAATGAGAAGGAACCAGCCTAAAGCGATGACGTTCAACTGCAGTGTTCAATTTTGCAGTGCCTCATGGTGATAAAAATTAAGAGAACACAGTTTTTAAATCCATCTTTTCACCTAGCTCATTCACTACTTAGAGCAAAATATAGGTCCAATGGCAAAGGCATGTGGCACATTTTCTTCACATTAGTCCCTTAGTACTGCAATGGTACTCTTATAATAAGCCATTCATTGGCTTGCTTGAAGTGTTTCTGTAATTTGGGAATAAGAAAAGAAATTGCCACCTGGAAGAGAATATTTTTCAGAAATGATAGGACAGCCCATACCACAAAATTATACTAACAGCAGCTGAACATTGATCCATCTGGAAACTTTAAACAATGCATCTGGCAATTTGCAGGTAATAAGTTGCCACATTTGACAGGAAAGGTCGTAAATATTTCTTATTATTACCAAACAAGACACCTGTGAGCTAAAAGCCAATACTTATAAATCTAGGGGCCATATTTGCCAGCTGTCCTGAAGTAAACATAAAATCAGCTAATCTTACAAATTGGAAAATGCCATAAACACAGCCAGAAGTCAGAATATTTGTGAATAAAAGTAATCTGTCAGATGATAAGTTGTAGCTGGATTTCATGTAAAGTCAGCCATTGATATTACAATCACAGATTCCTGTTTTCCTGGAACTCTCCTGGTTTATGCCAGTTGCATTGGTATATTGAAAGATAAGTTATACAGTCTCCCTAGTCCTAATATACCCGTCCTCCAGAAAACAAAAGGATAGAGGGAGAAAGAACTGAAACATAACTTAGATCTCCAACTATCCTAAAAATAGAAAATAAAAGAGTTGTTAGTTTTACCGAGGATAACACTGCCTTAGTCTCTCCTGCTGCATTCCTAGCCCATGCTGAAGGAGAGCTCTCTCAAAAAAAGCAGGCTAGTGTTCTTGTATACATATACATACATATATACACACATATATACTTATCTCTCAATATAACATAGCTATATGTACTATATCATATATATCATTATATATATATATATACGTATCATAATATATATCATATATGTAGGCTATCTTATATATATCATAATATATAGGTAGGTTATCTTATATATATCATAATACATATCATTTAGGTAAGCTATCTTATATGTATGGTAGGCTAACATATATATGATAGGCTAAACTCTGTACTCCGCTAAGTGCAACTGCCCTAATGTTCTTTCTGAGAAGTAATGCTGGCCTACTACCATTTTCTGAATCCCTGATAACACAATTCTTTTTCTGAAAATCAGTGGCTATATTGTATGCATACTCGAAAAGCACAAAGAAAACATATTTATAAAGAATGTCTGCTAAAGATTACAGGTACCTACCTGTAATCCCAGCTTTTGAGAGGCTAAGGCAGGAGAATCACTGGAGCCTGGGAGGTGGAGGTTGCAGTGAGCCAAGATTGCGCTGCCACACTCCGGCCTGGTCTACAGAGCAAGACTCCATTTCAAAAATAAATTTAAAAAAAGTCCTGTCATTTAAATTTCAGAATATGATCAGCAGAATGAATTGAAGTAAACCAATGGTAGAAAAAGCAGATTAAAATTACTCAAAATAATGCTTTTCTTGAAAAAAAATTATACAACTGGTCCTAAAATCAGATTATGGGTTAAATAGTGAGAGGAGTTGGTGAAGTTTAAAAATAATGTATTAGGAAGCTAAACTAAAATGTATATAGTTATGTAGTGTTCTTTGAAAATTACTTCAAAGCCATATTATCTATATGTGCATACATCTTGGCTAAAATCCACCCAGGTGGTAAAGAGAGAGAAGAATACTAATGCATTAATTATCCCCTTGCCCTAGTTAGAAATACATGTTAATTAGGATCGTCTGTTTCATTAACACCCCAAGACAACCATGTAATATCCAAATTTCACAAGTTTAAAAAAAATTCTATGATCAGGGAAGCAAAATTGGGCAACATATTAAAATATTCATTATTAAAATTAAAGTGTAGAATATTTGCAAGGTTATAAATTACTATCTTTCAAAAGAGAAACATAAATACAAACTTGATTTGTGGAATTTAAAACATTGTTTTTAGCCATTAAATGTATTTGCCTTTATACGCTTTCAAGACCATCCATATCTGTATACGTATACTTCTATATTGCTTTTATTGGTGATATAACAAGATCAATTTTCATCCATCCAACCTTAGTCTGTGGTGCTACTGCAAGGTCACCTTGATGAAAGGATAGTGGCTTTGAGAAGAGAGAAAAATCTCCACCAGCTTCTGAGTTGATAGGTCTCCTAAGTCTTGTCTTGACTGATGACAAGATGAAAGCAATACATGTTTAATATAGCTAGAATCATTAAGTCCTAAGTGCCGGGGGCCCTTCATTCTCGTGTTTCCAGATCAATGCAAGATCCAGAATCATGCCAATTAGGAGCACAAATGTCTCAGACATGGCCAGTGTAGATAAGTGTCCCTGGATGGTCTGGTTCATGCCAGTTACTTTGGTGTATTGTAAAAGATGTTTCCTCTCGCTCTCTCTCTCTCAGAAGCTTCCTTGATGAGAGAGAACAGGTACTTATACCTAATACATCTGTCTCATTAGGTGCAAGTACCTAGTCTCTCTCAAAAGGGAAGCTTTTGGCTTATATTTAAGGATGCTCGGTGTTGCTCCCTTTTCATTTATTTCCCATCTCAATCTTTCTCTTCTTTTAGGAAAAATAATGGTTCTCATTCTCAGAGAGGTCAGTAGAAAGGATCAATGGTACAAATGTGCCTAATGTTTTTTGACAGTTCAATAAGAATTTTTTATCAGTTTCTTCATCATCTGTTTGTCACTCTTTTGACTTTCTACCTTCTGTTTTATTGCCAAGTAGTCAATCTTAAAAAGCAGTAGCTCTTTATAATATAAATGCTTCCAGATATTAGATCAGAAATGTTCCCCTCCAGGCATCAGCTAACATAATTAATCTGAATTTCATGCACCTATCTCTCCAAGAAGGAAGAATAAACTTGCTTCTGAATCTCAACTGAACCAAACTTCTTGTGCATTACTTTCATTTTGTATAATGGTTGAGTACTTTATCCCATGTCAATGGATTAAAAATTTGAAATCATGATAACAAATATAATTGAGAGTTAGTAAAAATTTACCTTTGGCATCATTCCTTTCCCTATCATTTCTCCCTCCACAGTATGATGGCACCATATCACATCTTGTACCTCAACTGATCATCATCTGTCTTTCTGCAGATACGACCTAAAATTACATTTCCATGTGTATCAAAAACAGGAGAAAAAAACATGCATGGTGTGGAAAGTACACGAGTCACAGAGACTTCAGTTGGAACTATTCTGACACTTCTAGAACATTAAACAGGGTGGTTTGGCTCTTTTACTATAAGCTTTCTTATCTAAAAGTAAGAATACTAGCAATTCTCTTTTAAACCTGTTGGAAAAGTTAAATGAGATAAAAATTTAAATCACTTTTATGTCTGACACATGGTAAGTACTCAATATATAATTAACTTTTCTACACTATTCCAACATACCCACCTTGTTTAATAAAAATGCATTTATCTTGGTGTACTAATGTGTGAAGTGTGTCTTTAATGCCTTAATTTTCTTTTTCATGAAACATCAGATTTAAAACTCCAACGCATCACAGAATCAATAATCTATCCAAATTTTTATATATTCCTAAACAGAATTTGGTTTTACTTTTTAAATTTTCCATATGTTTGAGTGTATATAATTATAGATTTGAAACATATGTATATACATATATAAATCATAATTTTCAAAATTTAAAATTATTACTTTCAATATTTCTTCATAGTTCATAGTTGTTGCCTTTATGGTTGCACAACATCCTTTTTTACTGTTATTGAAAATTTACAACTATATCCAGAATTTACCACAATAAATAATGTTGCTATGAAAATTTTGTTTTATATAATCTTTTAAAAAAATTCTAAGAAGCAAAATGAATGAACCAATCTGGGTAATCACTACCTTTTAAGAGGCTCTTGATAGCATTATGTGAAAGAACAGTGCGCTTTACTCAAGGGAGTAATGTTAAACTTGATGTTCAGTTAACAATGTGTTTCTATAGGCATTAGAGCAGCCAGTGCCTTTGACTTATTGAATCCTAACCTTGTGTATAGAGCTGATTGTCTTACTCAGGAACTTCCAAGTAAATCACAATATAAATCTGGAATCACTTTACAAATATGGACCTTTATGCCCAGTGGAAAATATTTGCCACAACTTTACCTCTAGGATAATTAATGTTGTTTACACATATAGTCAACAGTACTTATCTTTAAAAAGTAAATTCTGAAGAGTTCCATAAACAACAGTTTTTCAAATAATGTTTTCATATGCAAATTTACTCTTTATTTTCATCATTTATCTCTTTTGTAGCTTCATTTTGATTACTGTTAACACCTTCACTTTTATCTAAAAAGTATGGCATCTTCCTAATGCCAATTTTTAATTGAGAGTTTCAAACCATTCAGAATACTGAGGGTTCTTTTGTATAAAAATAAATTACCCATAGCATGCGTATTTCATTTCATTTCCTTGGTATGAGTTTCTATGTTCAACCCTGTTAGGACATGTTTGACTTCTCTCTCTAGATTTATGTCACTTTCTTTTTCATTCTCTGCAAAGCCCTCTCGCCTCCAGCTTTTTCCACTCATCTGAGAATACGAAGGTTTGATGTAGGTGAATTGGACTCCCTGAAGACAAGAAGTTTGACAAGATTGCAGAAACTTTCCTCTAAAGTTGTATATCAGATGAAGAGTTGTTAAAAGAAATAGCTGCCTAAAGCATCTCATTTCACATTACCTGGAGAGGGAATTTTTGTCAGAAAGCATCATACTGATAGGTGAAAATACATTGCCCAGCATATTCACCACAACATGTTATATATGCTACTTCCATGAATAATTGAAATTGTATTCCACAGAGTTAACATTATTAGCATTCAATTGAGTATATGACAGTAAATTTAGAGAAAAAAACTCATTCTAAATATTTAATAATAATATTTAGCATTTTTATGATATATTTTCAAAGTGAGGTATAAAGACTTATAATGAATTAGTGAGCTCCATGGGATGTACCTTGGAGGCATGTCTAGTTCATTTTGCCCATTTTGCAGTTACGAAATAGAGGACTTGGGAGATTAAGGGATTTGCTCAATCTATCTCCATATCTTCCTTGTACTGAGTTCTGCAGGCAGAAGACATCCCACTGATTCTTTTAAGGGGAAGTTAAGATAAAGAAAATGTAATATACAAGGTTTTATATTGAAATTCATATATTCAAATAACACTGACAATGGCTTACTGAAGATGGCATGTGAAGCAAATGACACTGGCTTCTTAATTCTTCAAAAGTCTTCAAAACTAAATTTGATTTTAAGTAGGTATTTGGCATGAAAGACAACTGTAGAGTCATGGAATTTTGTAGTGAATTGCCCTTGCAATTCAGGTCATGAGGCTTCTTAGCTGAGAAGCAGTTCTATAGACTAATATGTGGGCCTGCTACAATACATACGATTAGAGGATTCCCCTGGGCATCTTTGTCTACAAGCAGATTTCAAAGCATTTTGAATTTTGCCAGGAGAAATTAAATGTTGAAGGTTACAAGGTAGCCAGGCATTCAAGGCAATTAAAAACATTTCTAGTTTCTGAAAACTAACAAAATGAGTAAATCAATTTTCTAAATATTTTCAATTTTCACTTCTAATCAAAGAAAAGAGTATAATGGCCATTAAACATGTATATCCTACACACAAAGACTTAACATAATGGGATGGAGGTAGATCTACCAACCTAATGGAAAGAAAGAAAGAAAAACAACAAACCAGATTTGAACTCAGACCTGAAACAAGCAAATTTAATAAATATTTACAGAACCTACCACCCCATATCCATAAAACATATATTTTTTCAATATTATACCTATTCTAAAAGTGATCACATAATAGGAAATAAATCA
>CAUYQU010022346.1:0-20220 GCA_963574635.1 Cheracebus regulus
TTTCCTGGACTTGAATATTGGCCTGCCTTGCTAGGTTGGGGAAGTTTTCCTGGATAATATCCTGAAGAGTATTTTCCAGCTTGGATTCATTCTCTCCATCACATTCAGGTACACCTATCAAACGTAGATTAGGTCTTTTCATTTAGTCCCATATTTCTTGGAGACTTTGTTCATTCCTTTTTACCCTTTTTCCTCTAATCTTGTCTTCTCATTTTATTTCATTGAGTTGATCTTTGACCTCTGATATCCTTTCTTCTGCTTGGTCAATTCAGCTGTTGAAACTTGTGTATGCTTCGTGAAGTTCTCATGTTGTGTTTTTCAGCTCCATCAATTCGCTTATATTCCTCTCTAACTTGTTTATTCTCTTAGCATTTCATCAAATCTTTTTTCAACATTCTTAGTTTCTTTGCATTGGATTAGAACATGTTCTTTTAGTTCACAGAAGTTTCTTATTACCCACCTTCTGAAGCCTGATTCTGTCAATTCATCACACTCATTCTCCATCCAGCCTTGTTCCCTTGCTGTTGAGGAGTTGTGATGCCTTGTAGGAGGAGAGGCATTCTGGTTTCGGGTGTGTTCATCCTTTTTGCGCTGGTTTCTTCCCATCTTTGTGGATTTGTCCATCTGTCATCTTTGTAGTTGTTGACTTTCAGATTGGGTCTCTGAGTGGACATCCCGTTTGTTGATTATGAAATTATTTCTTTCTGTTTCTTAGTTTTCCTTCTAACAGTCAGGCCCCTCTGCTGTAGGACTGCTGAGGTCCACTCCAGGCCCTACTTGCCTGGTAATCACTTGCAGTGGCTGCAGAACAGTAAGGGTTGCTGCCAGTTTCTTCTTCTGCTATCTTTGTCCCAGAAGGATACTCACCAGATGTCAGTCTGAACTCTCCTTTATGATGTGACTCTTTGGATATACAGGGGTCAGGAAGCCACTTGAAGAGACAGTCTGTTCTTTATAGGAGCTCAAGTGCTGAGCTGTGAGCTCCATTGTTCATTCAGAGCTGCTGAGCAGGTACGTTTAAGTCTGCTGCAGCAGAACTTATAAACCCCTCCTTCCCACCCCACAGGTGCTCTGTCCTGGGGAGTTAGGGCTTTATTTATGAGTTTCTGTTGTGCTGCTGCCTTTTTTCAGGGCTGCCCTGCCCAGTGAGGAGGCAGCCTAGTCACTGTCTGCCTGCAGAGGCTTTGCTGAGCTGCTGTTGGCTCCGCCCAGCTGCTGTGTGACCTTCCCTGCAGTCCTGTTTATACAGGTGGTGTTAGAACTGCCTCAGCAATGGCGGCCCACCTCTATAATGGCAGACTCTCTCTGTAATGGTGGACTGCCTCACAATGGCAAACTACCTCCGTAGTGGTGGACTGCCTCGGTAATGGCAGACGCCCCTCCCCCACAGAGCTGACCATCCGGGGTTCAGCTGTGCTTGCTGTGAAACTCTCAATCCCGAACATTTCCGATCACTATTTTTGTGTGTGTGTGTGGGGCGGGGGGAGGTGGTGGAACCAGCCAAGCCTGATGACCTGGATCTCTGCCTCAGAGCCCCTTTTTTTCTTCTTTTTTTAGTTGAACAGTCGACTCTATCTCCCAGGTGTTCCAGTCGCCTGTTGAAAGGGTGCTGGGATCTGTGTGATTTCCCGTGTGGCAACCCACTGCTCCAGCTGAAAGAGCCACTCTGAGATTCATGGTACTTTTTTGCCTGGGAATCTCCTGGCCTGGCTCCCTGTTTCAGTCCCCTTTTTAATCAGATGAATGGGTGACTCTGTCTCCCAGGAGTTCCAATCATCAGGTAAAACAGTGCCCGGACCCATGTATTTTGTATAGAGAACTGCTGCACCGGGGTGCCAGCAAAACAGCCATGCCAGCAAAAACAGCTGCACCAGCCAAAACAGCCACAGGGGCCAAACCAACCATGCTGGCAACCCGTGGGGCTCCTCTGCCTGGGAATCTCCTGGTCTGTGGGCAATAAAAATCCGTCTGGAAATGCTGCGTCCACTCACCCTCCGTGCTTTCGCTGGGAGCTACAATCCTGAGCTGCTAATCGGCCATCTTGGATCCCCTCCTCTTTTCTCTTTTTATGTTAGTAACATAGGACAGAAATGCAATTCAAACTAGTTCAAACAAAAAAAGGAAATGTATTGGTTCCCAAAATTGAAAAGTTTGTAAGGAAATATGTCTTTAGCTCCAGCTGGATTCAGGGGTCTGAAGTGCACCCCTCTTCTCTCTCTCTTTCTGCCTCTCTCTCTCTCTCGTGTGTGTGTGTGTGTGTGTGTGTGTGTGTGTGTGTGTGTGTGTGTGTGTGTGCATGCACTCTACTTTTGTTTCTGCTGGCTTCCCTCCCAGGAAGACTCTACTGATAATATGACCTCCAGCAGTTCAACAACCCTCCAGTTTAGTTGCTCTTGTAGAAGGAAAAGAAAGTTTGAATGGATTCAACAAAAGCACCAGGATTTCTTTTATTAGACCCAATTTATTAGATGCCATTCCTAAACCAATCCCTATGACCGGAGGGCTGGAATGTGCTGACTGTCCAGTCCTGAATGGCAGGTGTCCAGGATTGGGCTCATCAAAATCACTAACTGAACAGTTGGAAAGACTGTGTTCACTGAGAGGAGACTCAAAAATAAACCACAAATTATCTAACCACATGCTGGCTAGGGAAAACAGCATGTAGTTGTTGTTGTTTACATCTATTTATTTCTATTCACATCCTAAAATCTTATCAGTAGACCTGGTTTCTCTGTGGATTTCTGGACCCCTTACTGGATACTTTCTCTTAAACATGTCATTTCTGTTTCAAACTCTACACGTTCAAAAATAAATGCTTCTCCTACTATATTTCCTATTTATCTACATAGTGCTACCATATTCTAAGTCACCTGAAATCATGACTCTGGAGTCATTTTAGTCTTTCCTCCTCCCCCAAATGCAGGTACTTGTACATTCAGATGAATACACGTACATACAGATGAATACACACACATCCCAGTCTTCTTAATTTCTTCTCTGCTTCATCTCTCACAGCAGCATGATGTGGCAGACTTAAAGGTGGTCAGATCCTTCACTCTTTTCTAGTCACTCATTTTCCATTGTGATTTTGCAACAGGTAGAGTTTATTTCCCCACCCAGTGAATCTGGGTTGGACTTGCAGTTTTCTTTGGCCAATCTAAGCCTATCTTTGTGACTTGCTCCTCTGGCTTCACCCTGAGATCATGCTCAAGCTAACCTAGGAAGCAAAGGCAAGCCATCCCAGCTGAACCCAGCCTAGACTAGCCAGACACCAGGTGACCTGGCTACTGATCAGAGATATTTATGTTCAGCAGAGCCAAAAGAAGAAAAGCTACCAACCTGAGCCCAGTCCAACTTGATGATCCACAGACCTAGGAGCTAAATACATGGTTGGTATTTTTAAACCATTATCTTTGATATTTCTGTGTTACATAGCTAATGTTAACTGACACACTTTCTTTCCTAAGTCATGCTTTCCATTTCCATCTAAGCTGGCTGATGAGTTAAGGCTGGAGTTGGCCTTAGAATAACCAGTAACAATTATTTCTAACATTTACATAGTACTTATGATGTGCCAGACAGCATTCTAAGCACCTACATATAATAACTCATTAAAAGTTTCACAGCAATAAAATGTATCACTGTCTAGGGTATGGGAACACCAGAGTGCACATGATAAAAAATCACTGGGAAACATTATAGCTATAGTTTGGATGTTTGTCCCCTCCAAATCTCATGTTGGAACATGATCCCCAGTGTTGGAGATGAGGCCTAGCGGGAGGTGTTTGGGTCATGGGGGAGGATCCCTCCTGAATGACTTGGTTCCTTCCCCGCAGTAATGAGCTCACATGAGATCTGCTTGTTAAAGAGTCAGGGAACTCCCACTCCCTCTCTTGCTCCTTCTCTCACCATGTGACATGCCTGCTCCCCTTCCACCTTCCACCATGAGTAAAGCTTCCTGAGGCCTCACCAGGAGCTGAGCAGATGTGGGTGCCATGCTTGTACAGCCTGCAGAAATATGAACCGAGTAAACCTCTTTTCTTTATAAGTTGCCCAGTAGCAGGTATTTTTTTTATAGCAACACAAAACAGATTAATACAGTTATTCAGCCTTGAAACCAGCCAAGCATTCAGTGATATTTGGTCCTCTAAATATCAGGAAGCATCAGGGACTTCCATGAGACCAGTTTCATCCATTATATACCATCTCTCTCCAGCATGGAATCTCCAGCACAAGAATACAATTTTATTTTTAAACAACCACACTAAACCATCCATTACTCTAAAAAGAACATGAGGATTTCATACAAATCAATGGGAATTCCCCATACATCACTGAGAATTAAATTGCTCTTTATTGATTAAAAATTCATTCAAAAAAATTATAGTATTAAAAGGGGATGTATTATTGTATCTTCTTACAATGTTTATCAAAGCTACTGTGTTTAACAGATAAATTTAATCAGAGTAATTATCTACTACGTATTTAAAGATAGCAGTACAAAATAGTAAAGAATACCCCAACCCGCCATCAATTAATCTGCCATTGTTCCAAAAAATAACCCGTATCTAAAGTGAATCCTACGAACATTCTACCAGGGTAAGTTCTCTATTGTAAAAGATCCCCAGGGTGGTGGTAGAGGGGGTGTAAAAAGGAGAGAAATGGTTTAAGAAAACACAGCATTTTAAAAATTAAATTAAGGATTATAGTTAAGGACTGTTTGAGAATATTAAACATTATAAGACTAACCTCAATTCCTTTATTTTTCAGTTAGTCTAAAATTTCCAATAGCTATTTTGTTCGTTGTTTTTTTATTCTATTTTTTCCAAGTATACAAGAGAAGGAAGGGCTGGTTCCCTTTATTAACAGGTGAAGTTGAAAGGGAAGTTTTATAGTCCATCATAAAAACGAGCCCAGTTAAGAATTTTATTTTTGTTGAAAAAACATCACAAGATAGGTAAAGGTCAACTTTCACAAGGTTGTAAAACAAGGAGAGGTAGCAGAATAAGTCTGGGCCTGCTTCCCAGAACAAAAGAGCTCACTGTGCTGGAGGGCTGTCACCTAGGCACAGGTAGGCATTCTGTGCCCTGGAAAACATCGGTTTTGTTCTTGAAGCCTGAAGAATAATGCTTCCCTAAAACTTGAACTATTTTCATCTCTGTCTCTGCTAAACACACAAGTGTTCCGTAAACATATGCGCACAAAGAGCAATGAAGAAATGGGACAAAGATGACCTTATTTCGATGGTATAAAATGAAACACTTGACATTAAACCATTTCAGGTCACAAAACCATCAGCTATATGCCACGCAACATACCATGTATTGAATCATTTGGTATCCTGTTAAGATGTTCCTTTTACATGGCTTGCAAACAAATTGGCATTTCATTTCCTAATATTAGTAACTGCAAAATGTAAGAGGTGAGAAAACTTTTATAATAGGTAAAGTATTAAAAATGACAAAAAGAAAAATCTCTTAGATCAGGTGAGAGAAAATTATGTTTGTAATGTTATGTTTTATTGACTGTCCAGAAAAATTGAAAAATGTTGTAAATAGACAAGTTTCATTCTGTTTTACTACAGAAGACCTTCAAAAGAAAAAAAACACACAATTTGCTTGCCATGTTACCTCGGTCATATTGCTGGGTACTCTTGCTCTTTCAAAATGGAAGGCTGGGCTAGCCTGTTAGCCTTTTCTCAGTCTCTCTTCAAGACAAACCTGAAATGAATTTAGCTTTAAAGTGGCGATAGAAATGTTTTTCTAGCACCGTGAATAAGCACAGCTGGAAAAGTTCAATATGGCAGATCAAAGGCTTGCTGCAGTAGCTCTGCTAGAATTTCCTCTTCACAACAGTGTCACTCCAGAACCATTTCATAGTAGTTAAAACGGATTGTTGTAATCTACAAAAATAACAGATGATGAACAGGTTAGTCTTGCGCAGATGATACTCAGAATTTCAAAATCCTAATTCTCCTAACATCACCAATTTTTTTCTATGGATCAAAAAGCTCGGCTGGGTGCAGTGGCTGGTACCTGTAATCCCAGTACTTTGGGAGGTTGAGGCAGGTGGATCACTTAAGGTCAGGAATTCGAGACTGACCAACGTGGTGAAACCCTATCTCTACTGAAAAAAAAAAAAAAATTAGCCTGGCATAGTGGCGCCTGCCTGTAATCCCAGCTGCTTGGGAGGCTGAGGCAGGAGAATCACTTGAACCCGGGAGACGAATGTTGCAGTCAGCCAAGATTACACCATTGCACTCCAGCCTGGACAACAAGAGCAAAACTCAATCTCAAAAATAATTTTTAAGAAGTTCACAGCTCACTTTGAGTTTCTACCTATACGTCTACAAAGATGTTGCTATCATTTTGCTCATGGAATGATGGAGCTAGACTTGGACAAAGCCCCGAAGGCCATCAGTCCTCATTTCGTAAGTGTGAAAATGAGAAAATGAGGGAAAACACAAAGGACTTGTCCAACATCACACAGCCAGCCGATGGCAGAGCAGGGATGAGAAACTGAGTCTCTGGACATTAAGCTAAGTAATATTTCCATTCATGATATATAAGTAACCTTGAAGCTTCTAAAACAAATGCAAGTTTGCTTGTACCAAAGCTGCTAATGATAGAGTTTTAAAAACACATATGTGGAATGAGAATTTTGTTTCCGAAATGTATCAGAACATTTTGTGGCACCTTTTGTTTTGATCTATAAAAAGAGTATCATTTAGGCCAGGAGCAGTGGCTCACACCCATAAACCCAGCACTCTAGGAGGACAATGTGGGTGGATCACTTGAGGTTAGGAGTTTAAGACCAGCCTGGCCAACAAGGTGAGACCTTATCTCTACCAAAAATACAAAAATTAACCACATGCCTGTGATCCCAGCTACTTAGGAGGCTGAGGCAGGAGAATCGCTTGAACCCAGGAGGTGGAGATTGCAGTGAGCCCAGACTGCACCACAGCACTGCAGCCTGAGCAAGAGAGCAAGGTTCCATCTCAAAAAAAAAAAAAAAGCATCATTTAAAGTCATGAGAACTTATAAAAATGTTAAGAACTCTTTCTACAAAGGATAGTCTGATAAAAGTAATCAGGGCTATGTAATGTTATGTTTAGCTTCCCTGAAAGCAATGATCAAGTTTTAAAATTGCTTTATGGAGAACAAGAAATGACTGGTGAATGCTGCCTAATGACTGCTAGACATTCGTGAAGAATGACTTTATTTCAAATCTTTCCATTGGCTTTCCATCTACTCTCATTACAAACTCTGGGACAGTCATCACCATCCTTGAGCTTCATGTGACTTGCCCATGCTCCAGATACCATTTCACAAGGGAAGTAAATACAGAGTGGAAATTTCTGTATATGGCATAATAGCTCTGACAAAGAAAGGTAAGATAAACTCAAGTGTCCTTTATTCAACATTTGCTCAGTACCTGTGCTATACCAGCTACTGAGTTAAACACTACAAGAGATACCAAAAAGAATAAGCTTTGCTGATTGCCCTTGAAGACTTCACAGACTTCTAAGTGCTAGTGAAATAAATAAAATGCTAAGGGAGCACAGAAAAAAGCTTTTGGTTCTGGGGAAGCAGGAAAATCAAGAGGTCATAAGGATGGCTTCACAGAAGAGGTGTTCTGCTATTTATAGCTATTTAAATAGACCACCCCAATATTTAGTAGCTAGGATTAGATGACATTTCTTTTTCTTCTGAACCTGCAATTTGTTTTTTTTTTTAATTTTTCCAAATATTTATTGTTTCTAGTTAACATTTTTAGATTTTTTGTTGATGCATAATGTTCATGTAGAAAAGTGTGGAAGTCCCAAGTGTACAGCTCACTGAATTATCACAAAGCAAGCTCACCTGTGCAACCACAACCCAGGTAAAAACTAAAACACTGAAGTACCCCAAAAGACCTGCTATGCCTCCTACCAATCATTCTTTCCTCTCTCCTCTCTGAAGGTAATCACATTATTGACTTGTAAGACAATAATTGTTTTGACTGTTTTTAAACTTTATTATAAACTTAAACTAGTTTACTATAAAACTACTTTGTTTATTAAACTATATTAATAGCTTCGAATTTTATATTTTATATTAACATTATATTAATACAATAGGGACTCTTTCATGTTTGGCATTGTTCATTTAACATCATGTTTGAGATTTATTTTTATTGTTGCACTAGTTTTAAGGTTTTTTTGGCTGCACAGTATTTCATTGTGGAGGTATACTATGATTTTTTAATCCATTCTACTATTGATGGACATTTGGATAATCCCAGTTTGAGGATATTTATGTCTCTGGTGTGCAGATATACACAGTTCTGTTGAATATCTACTAGGAAAGGAAACACCGGGCTAGAAAATATCTGTAAGTGAATCTTTGGCAGATACTGCCGAACAGTTTTCAAAAGTGGTTGTATGAATTTAGACTCCCAACTCTACAGTCTAAAAACTGGGCAGCAAGTGAGAATTACAGTTGTTTCACATCCTTACCAGCACTTAGTATTGTTGGCCCTAAAATTTTAGCCATGCTGGTAGACCTGTAGTCACTAGTATCCCATTGTAAATTTCATTTGTATTTCCCTGACAATCAAGGAGGTTGAGCATTGTGAATCTGCAATTTGGTCAGGGCTCAGTGAAGCCAGTTTGTCTCTGCTCTACTCAGTGTCAGCTGGGGCTACTCAAAGTCTTGGTCACTAGAATCATCTGAAGGCTCTTTCACACATATTTCTGGAGATTGATGCTCATAGCTTGGGACGTTAACTAGAACACCTATACACAGCATCTTCCTGTTACCTGGGCTCCCTCACAATATGGCTGGACGTTAAGTTTAAGTTTCCTGTAGGGGGAGAGAATGGAAAAGAGAGGGAACAACTGAGAGCAGTGACTCATAGCTGTAATTCCAGCACTTTGGGAGGCCAAGGCAGGAGGATCTATTGAGCCCAGGAGTTCGAGGCTGTGGTAAGCTATGCCTGTGCCACTGTATGTTAGCCTGGGCAACAGGGCCAGACTCTGTCTCTAAATAACAAAAATTAAATTAGACCAGGCACAGTGCTCATGCCTGTAATCCCAGCACTTTGGAAGGCTGAGGCTGGAGGATTGCTTGAGCCCAGGAGTTCAAGACCAGAATGGGCAACACAGTGAGACTCCAACTCTACAAAAAAAAAAAAATAATAGTCCTAGCTACTCTGGAGGCTTAGGCACGAGCATTGCTTGAACCCAGAATTCAAGGTTACAGTAAGCTATGATCATACCGTGGCACCCCAGCCTGGGCAACACAGTGAGATCTTGTCTCTAAAAAGAGTTAATTAATTAATTTAAAAAGGGGAAGACAGAAAGTTAGCAGCAGCCACATTGGCTTTAAGACCTAGCCTCAGAAGTCACAAAACATCAGCTTTGCCACATACTATTCACATGGTCATAAAGTCCTGTCTACCACTGAGTGTAAAAGTTATCAGGCTCTAGAAGAGATTGGAAATGTCACTGTCCTATTCTGGGAAACTAAAATCTACCACAGGTGATAATTTTTTAGACCCCGAAGGATGAATTTTTTTTCCAAGTGAAGAGTGGAATGTTCAAACAGAAGAAGAAGAAAATAACCAAGTAGATGGAAATGTATAGCATATTACTTAACAATAGAAAATATTGAAATCAGAGGGAAAATATTTAAAATACACTAATTCAGAATCATTTTTATTAAGGTGAGAAGAATAAAAATAAAATAAAATTTCTATCCATCATTGATCATTTGTTATGTGCCAGGCACTGTGAAAAGTATTTCCTATTTAATCCTCACGATAATCCTATCTAGAATATTTTTATATCCCCATTTTATGGATGAAGGAACTGAGTTTCTGAAAAGTTAAAATATTTATGTAGCTAGTAAGAGGATCCCATACAAACTCTATCTAGTTCCAAAGCTCATGGTCTCAATGGCAGTGCTAGACTGGAAATGGAAAATAAGAACTAAATCTAAGCAAAAAACCTAGAACTGTCATTTCAATTAACAGATTGCTAGCCAATGAGTGGATAAACCCCAAAATCTCAGCAGAGTAATATAACCAATGTTTATTTTTTTCATGTAAATTCTGAATGTTTGTGATAAACAAGACTCTCTTTTCAAGCAATAGTTCAGGGGTCTCTGCCTCTTCTTTCCTGTGGTCCCACTTATCTTCTGTATTTTCCCTCTGAGGTTGCCCTTGAAGGAAAAACTCCTGGGAGATTTTTATGGCTCAGGACTGGAGATGACATCCCTCACTTCCACTCACATTCTATTGGCTGAACTCAGTCACATGGTCACACCTAACTGCAAAGGCGATTGGGAAATCTGTCTCCAGCACAGCACTTAGTGATTGAAGCCCCTCTTTTATAGAACTGTGGCATTTGCTTGAAGCATCAAGAAATACTACAGAAATTAATTAGCACTTCATTTGCACTGGTTAAATCAATAGACTTTTATTCATTTTTCTTCATACCAAGATGTGGAATTCTAAAAACCATTAGCATATGACCTAAAGGCAGACTCATCAGTAATCATCTCCTGTGGGGTCTGTTTTATTTGTGTTGTGTTGTTGTGGTTTGGTTTGGTTTTTGAGACAGGATCTCCCTCTGTCCCCCAGACTAGAGTGCAGTGGCACATCATCGCTCACTGCAGCTTCAAATTCCTGGGTTCAGATGATCTTCCCACCTCAGCCTCCTGAGGAGCTGGGACCATAGTTGCATGCCACCAGACCTGGCTATTTTTTTTTTTTTTAGTACGTATGGGAGCTCTGTATGTTGCCCAGACTGGTGTCAAACTCCTGGCCTCAAGCGATTCTCCTGCTTCGGCCTCCCAAAATGCTGAGATTACAAGCATGAGCCACTGCATCTGGCCTCCTAGGTCTGTTTATAAATGAGGCAATAAAAATTATATCATGAATACTAGAGTCAAGGGGAGAGTTATAGGTTGAGTTAGCCATTGCCAAACACGTAAGTTAATAAAGATTTTGGAGTTTTCAGTAAATGAGACAGGCTTTAATTAAGAATTCGTAAGGAGAGAAGACACAATCCACATGCAAATAATATTACATGTGCCTGCATTTTGGATTTTGATGACTTAAACTGGTATAGTAACTATCTACAACTGTCCCTTACTGGTCTTTGAAAGCCAGGCATGCTCCTGTGTCCAGGTCTTTACTCTCGGGAAAGAGCTTTACAGGCAGAGGAAACAGCGAGCAGAGAAAAGATGGAAAGCGGCTGTTCATGCTATGGAGCTGATTTCCAAACCTGACTGAAAAGCAGAGATCCAAAGCACTGTGCAAGGCCAAACAGTAGGCCCCACAGGGAAGGCACAGACCCGGAGGCGGCTCTGAAACAAGTCCTGTTGGGTGGACCAAGTTTGAGCTTAGTTACCTTGGAGATAACAGTATCCCTTCCAAGTAATTATCTTTGCCAGGTGTAGTGGCTCACACCTATAATCCCAGCACTTTAGGAGGCTGAAGCAGGTGGATCACCTGAGGTTGGGAATTCAAGACCAGCCTGGCCAACATGGCTAAACCACATCTCTACTGAAAATACAAAAAATTAGCCTGGCATGGTACTCCAGCTATTCCAGAGACTAACGCACAAGAACCCAGGAGGCGGAGGTGGCACTGAGCTGAGATCATGCCACTGCACCGCAGCCTGAGTAACAGAGCAAGATCCTGCCTCAAGAAATTATTATTACTAGTTTCATATAGAGAAAGAGTATATTAAGGGAACTTTTAAAGCTGAGAAACCTTCATCTTCATCCTCATCCCATCCCATTCTAACAAGGACATGAAACAAAAGCACTAAATTATAATATAATAGATTTTGGTTAAGCATGAAAAATATTGGGGGATTATTCATGAATAAAAATAGGAAATAATGAGAAAGCCTTCACTCTGCTTAAAAAGAAACCTCTGGGCAGAGATAGAAACCCTTTTGGTTAGTCCTTTAAACTCCAATTGTAAATAGAACATGCCTTAAGGATAAGAGCTGAAATCAGATGGTGTAGTTCTAACACTGCAATCGTCTCAGGAGGCAACATTTCCAGAGATCTCCTTCAGAAAATTCCCTATCTCTGGAGAGTGAAAGGGGAGTGAGGGTTGAAAAATTATGTGTTGGCCACAATGTTCACTATTGGGGTGATGGTTACACCGAAAGCCAAGACCTTACCACTACATGATATAGCCATGTAACCAAACTGTCCTTGCAAATATATAAAAATAATAATTTTTTTACAAAACTATCTACCTCTCTCTCCTGAAAGAGACTATGGACTGCATATGTCCCCTCACAAGAAATTCATCAAGCCTTAATACTTAATGTGATGTTATTTGGAGGTGAGGTTTTAGGGAGGATTGCTGTTTAACTTATGATAGGGTTACATCCTCATCAAACCATCATGAGTTAAAAATACCATTAAGTCAAAAATACAATTAATCAGCCAGGCACAATGGCTCATGCCTATAATCCCAGCACTTTGGGAGGCCAAAGTATATGCGTCACTTGAGGCTGGGAGTTTGAGACCAGCCTGGCCAACATGGCAAAACTCTGTCTCTTCTAAAAATACAACAAATTAGACAGGTATGGTGGTGCATGCCTGTAATCCCAGTTACTTGGGAGGCTGAGGCATACGAAGCACTTGAACCCAGAAGGCAGAGGTTACAGCAAGCTGAGATAGCACCACTGCACTCCAACCTGGGTGACACAGCAAGACTATCTCAGAAAAAATAATAATTACATACACACACACACACACACACACACACTTAATCCTTCTAATCTACTCAATATAATAACTTAGCCTAGCCTACCTTCTATGCTCAGAAAACTTACATTAGCCTACAGTTTGCAAAATCATCTAACACAAAGCCTACTTTATAATAAATTGTTGAATATCTCATGTAATTAATTGAGTACAGTACTAAAAAGTAAAAAGCATATGGTTGTTTGGGTACCCAAAGTACAGTACAACTATCACACCACTATAAAGTCAAAAAGTCATAAGTTGAACCATCATAAGCTGGGAACCATCTGTAATTAGGTCATGAGTGTGGAGCCCTCATGAATGGGATTAGTGTCTTTATAAAAAGAAACAGAGTGAGACTCTTTCTGTCTACCATGTGAGAATACATCCAGAAGTCAT
This sequence comes from Cheracebus regulus, assembly GCA_963574635.1. Lineage (NCBI taxonomy): Eukaryota > Metazoa > Chordata > Mammalia > Primates > Pitheciidae > Cheracebus > Cheracebus regulus. Next base: position 13,155 of record CAUYQU010022346.1, read on the forward strand.
TAGTCTACAAACCAGGAAGAAGGTCCTCACTAGGAAGCGAGTCAGCCAGCACTTTGATCTTGGTCTTCCCAACTTCCACGACTGTGAGAAATAAATGTTGTTTAAGCCACCCTGCCCATGGAGTTTGTTATAGCAGCCTGAAATGAGTAAGAGGCTAAAGCCAGTTATCGCTTTAATAATGAAAGTAAGGTCCTAACTCCTCAAATGAGCTTTCCCTTAGCACAGAGGAAATTTGTACCTTTCACTTAATTTCTGTTTACAACCCCAGCTATTTGGGATAGAGACAGGTACAGAAGAAACAAAGGCAAAACCTCAAGTATACTCATCTAAGAGCAGAAAAATCCAGATACCGAAACTGATTACAATGCATTCACCCTACCCATTGCTCAAGTATAAATTCATTTGTCATATGCTTCCTTTGGGATTTTTCTCTTCCGATACCTAGGCAGGAGAGAAACATTTAATTAATCTTAAAAGCTTCAATGTGCTTTGCAGTGTGGAAGAGATCACAAAGAATACCAAAAATTTTCAGCAACTACTTCAAACATAGATAGAAAATTAAGTTGATTTTGTCAACTTCAGGTAGAAAGGCATAGAAGTAATCCCAAGGCTAGTAATCTCTTGTGTTTTGTCCTTTATATTTTCTACCAAGGTTAGCTACGATAGAAAAAAATAGAAGCAATGCAAATATTCCACAATGGGAGAATAGTTTGGTAAATTACAGCAAAATTAATTATCATCATAACTAAAAACTATTAAAAGCTTATTTTGTGACAGGCACTGTGCTATGCAATTTAGATGCATTACCTCATTTAATCTGCATGATAATCTCCATTTCACATGTGACTAAATTTGAAACACAAAGACATTCTGGAAATTCCCTGAGACTACAGAACTAATAAGCAGGAGTCTGAATATAAACTCAGGACTCCAGGATCCTTGTTTTTAAGCACTACACAATGCTCCTCTGTGGTCAGACGTGTTCCCTCTCAGAAGGGAATTATTAGTCTCCAAGAGAGGCTGGGTGAGATGGCTCACACCTGTAATCCTAGCACCTTAGGAGGCCGAGGCAGGTGGATCACCTGAGGTCAGGAGTTTGAGACCAGCTTGGCCAACATGGTGAAACCCTATCTCTACTAAAAATACAAAAAATTAGCTGGTCGTGGCGGCACGTGCCTGTAATCCCAGCTACTTGTAGTTGAACCCGGGAGGCAGAGGTTACAGTGAGCTGAGATCACACCATTGCACTCCAGCCTGGGTGACAGGAATGAAACTCTGTCTCAAAATAAATAAATAGTCTTCAGGAGGGTTAGATGTGTAAACTAATGTAACTACAATACCTTGTACTAAGTGCAATGACAGAAGTACAGTATCTGGGAAGGCCTCCCAAATAAAATAATATATGCACTACATTTTGAGGATCAGATTGGAGACAAGGAGGGAGGAGTAAGTGAGGGCATTCCCAACAGAAGAAAAACTGTGTGCAAAGGACCAGGGGAAGCCTTCAGGAATGTGATTGATAGCTTGTGAGCTTGTGGCCAGTGGCACTGTGCTGGAATATTCCGGAAGGGTATGGCTGAGGGTGAGGCTAGAGATGGAGGCCTAATCACAAGTGCTCTGCCCCCTGGCTAACAGGTCTTAGGGAGACCCAGAACCAGACTTGAAGGGTTGAAAAGGTTCATGTTAGAAAGATGCATTTCAAAACTATAGGAGAATGACTCAGAGGGGTCAAAGTGGAGGCAAAGAGATGTGTTAAGAAATTATGGCAACAGTGCAGGTGAGGGACAATAATGGCTCAGATAAAGCAAGGGAATATAGGCAGGAGATGGTTAGCTCAACAGACACACAGGAAATAGAGTCAGTTAGACTTGGAGAATAATCGCAGGTGGGAGGAAGGGTCTATCTAAATGGCCTTCCAAAATGCAGCCTCAGATCTCAGCACAGATAGGATCTCTGGTTGAAACAGTGGAAAAGGAAGGAACCTGAGGCCGATCTGTCAGCTTAAATGCCTATAGGACGTGCAGGAACAGATGCTTGGGAAGGCCTGGGGCTTTTAGAGGTGGTAGCACACTTTAGCACTCACAGACCGTCATACTCAGCTTTCCAGGAACATTCCTGAGAAAGCATGACTGCGTTTTATCTAAACAAATGAAGTTAAAGTATGAAAACCCCATATGTTATGCATAAAACAAACATAACAAGACTCTGAAAGGTGATTAAATGAAGGCAAACTGACAAGGTCCCTAGAGCCCCAAGGATGGCACTATGACAAGTTCCCTCGGTTTTCTTTTTGCCTCACTCATCCCAGACATGGTGCCAGAGAAGCCAGCAACTGAAAAACAGTAACAGGTGCAAGACTAAAATGCTCCCAAGAGAAGCTACTCCTTCTATCTGAAGAACAAGGAGAGATATGGTGGGACGTGGTGGCTCACACCTGTGATTCCAGCACAATGGAGGGCCAAGGCGGGTGGATCACTTGAGGGCAGGTGGATCACTTAAGGTCAGGAGTTCGAGACCAGCCTGGCCAACATGGTAAAACTTCGTCTCTACTAAAAATACAAAAATTAGGGGGATACGGTGGCACGCACCTGTAATCCCAGCTATTCAAGAGGCTGAGGCAAGAGACTTGAACCCATGAGGCGGAGGTGGCAGTGAGGTGAGATCGCGTCACTGCACTCCAGCCTGGGCAACAGAGTGAAACCCCATCTCAAAAAAGAACAAGGAGAGGTACCAGATAGCAAGACAGAAAACTTTTGGACAATAACCACTCTACCCCAGCCACACACCACAGAAAAATAGAGCCCCACTTCCTCCTCCATCAGCGAAGGGCAGGAGGGGATCCTGGAATTCCACCCTCTCCCCGCTGTAACAATTACACCTCACTCTATCTCTTCCATCCCGTTATTATGAAAGATGATTGAGTGGGGAGCCAGGATTCTCACCCTCACCAGCAAAGAGAAACCCCTTCATGGTGTCTGTGGAGGCCATATGGGAATCTTGGGTTCCACTTCCACCCAGAGGGAATAAGGCATCCTTCCTCCTCCCTAGCTGTATTTAAAGGGTTTGGGAAGCCAGAAATCTTACCACCATCTATTGGTAAGCACCCCTTCAACAGTGTCAGTGAAGGCCGCATGGGAAGCAATAGTGAGACGTTCCTCTCCTTCCCAACCAGGGTGGTGTCAGCTGAGGTCTACAAGGAGCCTGAAATCCACCTCCACTCTGCAGTAATGGGGGTCCCTCCCCTGGAGTCATAAAGGAAATTAAGTGGGGAACCTAGATTTTCACCACCCCACCCCACCGCCACCCCTGGCAGTAACAAGGCAGTGCACTCTTTCCCTGTAGCACATGTCAGAGGAAGCCTGCTACACAGAAGATTTAGGTAAGGACCAGAGTCTCCTGAGGTAATACACAAAATATCCAGGGTAAAATACAAAATCACTTATCACACCAAGAACCAGGAAAATCATATACTAAACAAGAAAAGACGGTGCCATCACCAAGATAAAAACGTTAGAATTACCTGATAAAAATTTTAAAGCAGCCATCATAAAAAGGTTTCAATGAACAATTACAAAAAACATTCTTGGAACAAAAGAAAAAAGAGAAAATCTGAGCAAATAGAAGATGTAAAGAAGAAACAAATATAAATTTTAGCACTAAAAATACACAAAAAATGAACTGACTATATACAAAAAACAAAATAAAGTCTCAATAGATGAGCTTCACAGCAAAAGGGAAAGGACAGAGAAAAGAATCAGTGAACTTGAGGATAGAACAATAGAAATTGGCCAGGCACTGTGGTTCACACCTATAATCCCAACCCTTTGGGAGGCAAAGGCAGGCCAATCACCTGAGGTCAGGAATTTAAGACCAGCCTGGCCAACATGGCGAAAACCCATCTCTACCAAAAATATAAAAATTAGCCAGTTGTGATGGTGCACACTTGTAGTCCCAGCTACTCAGGACCCTCAGGCAGAAGAACAGAAATTGATCTAAATAACAGGAGAAAAATAAAAAACTAACTAAAAAAAAATGAACAAACTCAGGAACCTATATGAGTATAACAAATACATCAAACACTCAGGTCATTTGAGTCCCAGAAGGAGAGGAAAAAGAAAGCGGACTAAAAAAAGTATCAAAAAAGGTGGCTGACAAGATGGCTGAATAGTAACAACTCTGGTATGCAGCTCCCAGCAAGATCAACACAGAAGACAGGTGATTTCTGCATTTCCAACTGAGGTACCCAGCTTATCTCATTGGGACTGGTCAGACAGTAGGTGCAGCCCACAGAGGGTGAGCCGAAGCAGGGTAGAGCATCACCTCACCTGGGAAGTGCAAGGGATTGGGGAACTCCCTCCCCTAACCAAAGGAAGCCGTGAGGACCTGTGCCATGAGGAAAGGTGCATTCCAGCCCAGACACTATGCTTTTCCCACAGTTTTCACAACCCACAGACCAGGAGATTCCCTTGGATGCCTATACCACCAGGACCCTTGGTTTCAAGCACAAAACTGGGTGGCCATTTGGACAAACACCAAGCTAGCTGCAGAAGTATTCTTTTCATACCCTAGTGGTGCCTGGAATGCCAGTGAGACAGAATTGTTCAGTCCCCTAGAAAGGGGACTGAACCCAGGGAGCCAAGTGTCTAGCTCAGCGGATCCCACCCCCACGGAGCCCAGCAAGCTAAGATACACTAGTTTGAAATTCTCACTGCCAGCACATCATTTTGAAGTCGACCTGTGACTCTTGAGCTTGGTGGAAGGAAGGGGCATCCGCCATTACTGAGGCTTGAGTAGGTGATTTTCCCGTCACAGTGTAAACAAAGCCACTGAGAAGTTAAAACCACAGCTCAGAAAAGCCGCTATAGCCTGACTGCCTCTGTAGATTCCTCTTCTCTGAGGATGGCATCTCTGAAAGAAAGGCAGCAGCCCCAGTCAGGGGCTTATAGATAAAACTCCCATCTCCCTGGGACAGAGCACCTGGGGAAGAGGCACCTGTGGGTGCAGCTTCAGCAGACTTAAATGTTCCTGCCTGCTGGCTCTGAAGAGAACAGTGGATCTCCCAGCACAGCACTCGAGCTCTGCTAAGGAACAGACTGCCTTCTCAAGTGGATCTCTGACACCCACGCCTCCTGACTGGGAGACACCTCCCAGCAGGAGTTGACAGACACCTCATACAAGAAAGCTCCAGCTGGCATCTAGTGGGTGCTCCTCTAGGAGGAAGCTTCCAGATGAAGGAACAGGCAGCAATATTGGCTTTCCAGCAGCCTCCACTGGTGATACCCAGGCAAACAGGGTCTGGAGTGGACTTTCAGCAAACTCCAGCAGACCTGCAGCAGAGGGGTCTGACTGTTAGAAGGAAAACTGACAAGAAGGCATAGTATCAACATCAACAAAAAGGACATCCACACAAAAACCCCATCCAAAGGCCATCAATGTCAAATACCAAAGGTAGATAAATCCACAAAGATGAGGAAAAACCAGCACAAACAGGCTGAAAATTCCAAAAACCAAAATGCCCATTCTGCACATGTCTCCCAGAACTTGAAGTATAATTTTTTTTAAGTATTAAAAATACAATAACTAAAAATTTCCCTAGTTTGGTAAAAGATACAACTTCCCAAATTTCCCAAAATTTTCCACATTTGGTAAAAGACACAACTTAAAGAATGATGAAGCTATGTCAATTCTAGACAGAATAAACCTAAAGAAATACATGTCAAAACACACATTACTTAATCTTCTAAAAACTAAAGATGGCCAGGCACAGTGGCTCATGCCTATCATCCCAGCACTCTGGGAGGCCGAGGTGAGTGGATCACTGGAAGTCAGGAGTTCAAGACCAGCCTGGGCAACATGGTTAAACTCCGTCTCCACCAAAAAAAAAAAAACAACAAAAATTTGCAGGGTGTGGTGGCACATGATTGTAGTCCCCAGCTACTCGGGAGGCTGAGGTAGGAGAATGCCTTGAACCTGAGAGGCAGAGATTGCAGTGAGCCTAGATTGTGCCACTGCATTCCAGTCTGGGCAACAGAGCAAGACTCCATCTCAAAAAAAATAAATACATACATATACATACAGACATACTAAAGGTAAATAAATAATTCTTGAAATCAGTGAGAGACAACTAAAAGACAGATATTCGCCAAGAGGATTTTTAAAACGTTGCCTAATGATATGCAAGGACGTTATGGAGTGGGGAAAAAAAAAGTCAGTCTCAAGAGGTCACATACCATATAATTCCATTGATACAGTAGTCTCAAAATGAGACATTGTAGAGATGGAGAACAGATTAGCGGTAGCTGGGGACGAGGATAGTGAAGGGAAGAGGAAATGATTATAAAGAGGCAGCATGAGGAACATCTTTTTGGTGATGGAGTAGTGCTATATCTTGGTTATGGTGGTGGTCACATAAATCTACACCTGTGACAAAATACCAATGTCAATTTGCTGGCTTTCAAGGGTACTATAGTTATATAAGATGTAATCATTGGATAAAGAGGACCCAGGGCTTCTCTGTACTGTCTTTGCAAGTTCCTGAGAATCTACAACTATTTCCAAATAAAAAGTTTTAAATTTTTCATACGACTACATATAAACACACATGCATGTATACACATACACAGAAAAAGAGAGATAGAACAAAATTGCATATAGAAATGGGTTACCAGATCATATTTGGCTTTAGCACATTTTTCACTTAACTATAGGAATGTGCTTTATTATAGAAATGTCTGCATTCATTAAAACTTATTGCACTTCAATGAAATAATGGAACTATACTCTGTAATTCTACCTGGAAGGAGTTGGACATTTTTCATTTTCCACAACTTGCTTTTTTTTTTTTTTTTTAGAAAAAGAGAGAAAAGGAGAAAGAAAGAAGGAAAAAAAAAGAATGAAAGAGAGAAAGAAAGAGGACGAGAAAGAGGGAGAGAGAATGGGATTCTTGTTTTATTGCCCAGGCTAGAATGCAGTCTAAAAATGGGTATTAAAAGCCTCTTTTATGCCAATAATTGTGCTTAACAATGGAGACAGGAAGGAATAGGGGATGAAAATAACAAATAAGCAG
>CAUYQU010022348.1:0-28598 GCA_963574635.1 Cheracebus regulus
CACTAGCTGAGACAAAACCTAAGCTTACTTCTCTCACACATGGAAGAAACTTGCTGATTTGAAATCCAGGTCTTATATGGCAGTTTTAGGGGCTTTCATCTTGGTGGTCCATTCTAGGGTGTGACTTCCAGTCTCACAGTCCAAAATGACTGTTGGGAGTTTCAGACATCGTGTCCTAGCTCCAAGAAGCAGGAAGTAGAGGGGGGAAAAACACAAAACTAAAAGTAAGGAACCTCTGATTCATCTTTCTTAGAGCAGCCTTCCTGGAAGTCTAGCTCTTACACTCTTTCCCTTCTGGTTCAGTAGCCCAAACTGTTACATGATCACACCTGGCTGTAAGGGAGGAAGGGAAACAAAATTTTCTACCTGACTCATTGCTGCTCCAAGTAACATCAGGCTCTGTCTTAAGGAATAAGTGGAGAGTGGATACAAGGTAGTAAATAGCAGTCCCCAACATAACACAGTAAAATAAATTGCAGGGGAAAAACCTGCTAATGCTTTAAAAATACTCCACCACAAACTATTTTTGTCAGGCACCCAAAACTGTTAGTAATATTTTGAACAGAAGTGGGTTTGTTGAGCATTAAATTTAAGGAAAAAATATTTTTACAATGTTGGGTCTTCTTATCCAAAACTAAGGTATCCAACGATGCATGTCTCCATTTGCTCACTTGTGGAGAAAGGAGGGGCTGACTCATATTGAAGAGAGGGTTAGTTGCTCGACAACCTTTTCAGTTTTATTGTAATTGGGCACATTGCTATGAGTCTGTTTGGGTTTCTGTTTATTCCTGAGTCAAGTCTGTCCACAACACAGCTTCCAGGCTGCTACCCCTCAACCATCTTGTTGAGTGGCTCACAATTATGCATAGCCATGAGAATCAGCTGGGGAGCTGAGAGGTGGATAATGGCGAATGCATTTCAAAACATCTCAGAGGGGTGGATTTCATTGGCTTGGGTTGTGGTCTGGGCAACAGGGTGTTCAAGGCCTCTCTGGGTGACTTGCATGGGTGGGTAACTTTTGCTATTCCCTAGTTCCCTGGGATTGTCCCTTGAAGTCTCTCCTGAGATGGCTGCTAGGAGGGCTGAACCAATCCTACAATGTTGGCAAAGGTCTAAACTACCTTGCAAGGCAAAGAAAGCCTGCACACATGAATTCATAAACCATTTGCCTTCATGTTTATAGAAAAGGACCTGCTGCAGAAGGGTACTGAAATTAATTCTTCCATCCTGAGGCTATCCTTCTCCTCCCTGCAGAAAAAAATTTGGCCATTCCTGATGAAATCAGGAATATGTGCAAAAGGAAGATGAGGTTCTTTTTCTTCAGAGTCTGAAAGTCTAAGTAGTCCCAATGATTCAGAATGCACTCTAGAGAAATGTAGGCTGAAAATGGTTGGTTACCCAGCTGGAAGAGAGGACACAGGAGGAAAAAACTTTTTTCCACTCTCTCTATAGTCTGAGGGTCAACTGGATCCCAGTGATTTAGAATGCACTCAAGGGGAGTGTAGGCTGAAGACAGTTGGTTATCCATCTGAAAAGAGGAGAAAAGGCATTCCTTTGTTTCTTTCTCTTTTGAGCAAGTACCTGGGGTATGTTAGGGAGTGAAAAAAGGTGTCCCTTTTCTTTCTTCTGACCTTATATCCCTAAGTTTCAGTGACTTGTGCAGGTACTGACTGTGGGTGCAAGTGCAACCTTCACCCATGAAGGCAGAAGAGGCATAGCCAGCAGGACTATTTGCACTCACCTGTGTGGTGCCTAAGCCTCCCACTGTCAGTAAACTTTGAGTTCCCTAGACCTTATCTATGCCATGGATGTGAGCATGACCTCCATCCATGAAGCAGAAGGGCTCTAATTGGCATGAATTAGTCATGCTCACCTGTGCTGTCCCTAGGCTTCTGCTGTCTTCTGCCTTTGAATCCCTCAGATCTAGTTTTCCTTTCTAGGGCCTCAAACAAAGCGTGGGAAAGAGATGCCTCAGAAGGGTGTATGAACCCATTAAATTAGTCTCAGGTGGCCCTCAACAAGTTGTAGCCAGCAATCAGCAAGGCAGCCCTTCTATTCCTTCCCTATCATAAACAGGTGAGGCTGTAGGACCATGTCCTCCTCAAACGAATGAGAGAAAGGGATTCCTGGAAAGTGGGGACCTGGCCTAATGAGACGCCTCCCAAAATTACAACTTAAGTGTATGAGAGAGGAAGGTACCTGGAGAAAACGCCTCTTGTGCTATACATACGGATTCCTTCAAGAGGGGAAAGAAAACTCTCAATCATGATATTCCTCTTACTTCTAAGAAAATACAGACACCACATTGTTCTCATTTACACTCCTGATGATGAAGCCAAATGTTCATTTTACCCAGAAATATTACTGTTTTACAACATTCTTAACATTTAACATTGTATATAAAGAAGAGACAGAAAACATGACAGCCATGAAAAAAAGAAAAGAAAGAAACAAACAAAAAGAAAGGAAGGGAAAAAGAAAGGAAAGAGAGAGAGAGACCAAGACCAGAGGCCCTATTGCTGATACCCTAACAGGTGGTTGGGGATTGGAGTTAGTCCAGAGGCCTTTGGATAACATCAAGTTGTAGCCTCAGCCAAATACCTTCAGTTGCCCTAGTACCTCCTTCTGGTACCATGGGACGGCTAGACCTCCATGAAGGGAAATTGGTTTGGAAGAAAGCCAACATTCTCAGCACCTGAGGGTGACGGGGGATTGATGATGTCCTTTCCAGCAAGCCTGCCCTGTGCCATAAGTTTGGCAGCCACACTAGTTGCTTTTAAATGGCTAACAGATGCTCAGTATTTTTCCTTCATTTTGACTATTGTGGAGTTAAGGACTTCAAAAAAAAAACAGGACAAAAAGCAGATCTGCTTTTACTCACCCTTCCACAGATCCTAGACAAGCCCCCAAAATGTTGTGGGATCTTTTGGGTGTCATTTTCTATCTGAAAAACCTCTGTGGCTGGTGGCACCTTTGTCTGAATTCTTGTCCCGCATCCTGGAAGAATGAGGTAGAGGGTAGCTCTTCTCTGCAGCTGGTTGTCTAGTTGTCTGCTCAGCTCTGGCTGAGCCAAGGGCTTTTATTAGCTTCAGAGGGAGGAAGTGCATGTGGATTGGTCCATGGGCAGCTACGGGGTGCCTGCAAAAGCCACCACAATTTCCCACTCCAGTTGATCCTCACCAGGGACTGCTCCCTTCCACCCAGGAATCTGTCTGCTTATTGCTGCCCTTCATGGCACCCATGCTTGGTCGTGACTTTGCTCCGAGATTGGAGCAGGCATTGACAGCAGAGAGAAGCCAGTGGTACCAAGCGTTTCTGAGCCTGCAAAGGCAGGAGGGCCTTCCCAGGCCCCCAAGAGTGGAGGGATGCCTCAGTTGGCAGCCACAGTTTGGGCAAATGCAGCTTCAAAATAGTGAAGTGGGCTGTGGGGAGTGGGGCACAAAGCTTCTGCCTGCTCTGTGGAGCCAGAAGCCCAAATCTGCAACCATGGTTTGGGTGGCTGCAGTCCTGCCAGGAGGGCAGGACTCCTGCCTGCCACTGGCCCCCAAGAGCAAAGGAAGGCTTGAATCTGCAGCCACAACTTGGGTGGCTGAAGCCCTGCCTGGGAGGGTGGGGCTCGTGCCTGTTCCATTAAGCCTGGGTCTGCAGCCACAGGTTGGGCAGCTGCAGTAGCATCCAGGGAGCTCCTGCTCCAACTCAGAAGGGGTGGGGCTCCTACTGCTGGCTCCATGGAGTGTGTAGCCCCTGCCACACCTCAGTGCTGCAGTTGGCATGATGTCAGTGGCGGGCTGTCTGGAGTGGCTGCTGCCATCACTTTGGTATCTTGCTTTATCTTGGTCAACATTATATCTTTGATACTATTCATGCTGAAAATTTCCATTTTATGAATTGAAGAAAGTATAAGCCTTACCAACAGCAACATTTTTCCTTTTCTTTTTTAAATTTCAGTCCCAAACAATGTGGCAACAAACACCTCTTCCACATATCTTCTGGGTGCACATGAATGGGAATCTCTCTAGAGTGGGTACCTAAAATTTGAGTTTCTGGATGGTAACACAAGTGCATCTTCAACTTTTCTAAGTACCCCTCAACTGCCCTTCCAGATGGGCCACGCCCTCTGACCCCACCCAGCAACAGTTTACATATCCCCAAGCATTCTTAGAATGCTTAGAATCCCCAAGCATTCTTTGTCAATGCTTGGTACAGCTAAGCTTCTAACTTTATACATGATTTTGCATTTCCCTGACAAACCGTGATATTGAGCAGCTCATCTAATGATTCATGTCCATTCTTCTTTCTGAAATTCCCCTCTCATACTTAGCCTATGATGTCACCAATTTTAAATTGTCAATAATGACATCACTTGCCTAGCAAGTGCTACTAATTAAATGAGGCCATGAAGTCAAGTGTTTGGAATGAGTCTGTGCCCCTTGCTGTGGGTGCTAAGGACTCTATACATTTGTACTGTGACACAGATATGCATACATTATATCAAGGTTTTTACATTATTTATATGTTCTATATCCTTAATTGACTTCTTACTTCTTATTTTTCTTATCTATCCATTTCTGAGCAACAAATACTATAATCTCCCACTATGAGTAGAAATTTGTTTATTTTTTCTAATTTTTTTTTTCCAATTTTTACTTTATAGTAATTTAAAGGCTAATTGTTGAGGCATACAAATTCAGTTTTTATATCTTTCTGATAAATTCCTAGGGAAGTTTTCCTGTAATCTTTATATACTCACTATCTTTTCTTCCCAACAATTCTTTTTTTAAACTTATGTGCTAAATACTTTTTTAATTTACAACTGATTTCTATTAATATAGCTATAGCTATGTTTGAAATTTATTAACAGTTAATTTATTTTTTTCATCCTTTACTACTAAAGTTTGGACCAATTTTTTGTGAGTGTGGTTCTTATAATTAGCACATTTAAAAACTTAGCTTTATCTCACCTGAGAGTTTGTCTTTCATTTGAGGCTTTAGTGCTTGCATTTACTTCTGTCTTCTCCTTTTGGGGCTTTACCATGGCTTTCCTTTCTGTCTCTCTCACTACCTTTCCTGCCTTCCACTGGTATGATTGGATTCTCTTTCTTTCTCCATTTCACCTTTTCTGGTTTCGGAGTTCCCCAATATATTAGGTTGAACTATATGAAATTGCCATTATGTTGGTCAAAATGGGTCAGATATTAGCAATTTCCCATGGTTCAGTCCATTACCTCTATTATTTTAATGATTATCCTTTTTTTTTTTTAACATGCATACTTGACTCAATGAAGTCAATAGTCAGTGAATCTCTGCCTTCTCTTGAATGCTGTAAGGACCTTAGAATATGTTTACTCTGATCACCATCTTTTCCATTTCACATGGTATTATAATGTAATATTTTAGTTTTATTTTTTCATAACCAACATAATCCTTAGTAATACCATTGATATTTACTGTCAATACTTATTTCACTATATGTCTGTGTTCTACCAATTCATTTGCTGTCTTTTCATGCATTACTCTTTTGTTTGGAGCTCAATTTGTTCCTTCCTGAAGTACACTCTAGAGATTTTTAGCAAAGAACTTTTAAAGGTAAACTCTTTCAGCCTGTCTGAAAATGTCTTTATTTCACTGTCATTCTTGAATAATTATTTGGCTCGATATAAAATTCTAGTTTGGCATCTGTTTTCTTCCAATGCTTTGAAGATATTTTTCTATCGTTTTAGGCCACAGTTGTTGCTGTTCAGAAACGTCTTGGTAGTTCAAGCTTTGTTCTTTGGAGGCAAAATTTTGTTCCTCTGTGGGTTCTTTTATAATTTCTTTTTGTCTTTAGTGTTCTGAAGTTTCTCTATGAGAAGTCCATATGTAGATGTTTTTCAAATCTTTCTCTGGATTCACTGAAAATCTTTTGTCTAAAAATACATGCAATAAAAAGTGAAAAATTCGAAACCCTCATCACTTCCATTTTGTCTCTTTTCCTCTTCTGAAACCCTCATGGATGTGTTTGGATCGTATTCTTTTAATCTGTTCCATGTTCTGCCTTCTATTCTGATTAATTTCCTCAGATCTGTTTTCTATTATCCAATAAGCTCTTTAATTTAGATTTCAGAGTTTTAACACAGTAGTCTTCCTCAGCTGCAGTTTCACGTACATGGTTTCAGTTACCCATGGCACAGTGCAGTAAGATATTTTGAGAGACCACATGTGCATAACTTTTATTATAGCATGTTGTCAAATTTGTTCTATTTTATTAGGAGTTATTGTTCCTAATTTCTTACTGTGCTTAATTTATAAATTAAAGTTTATCATAGGTATGCATGAACAGGAAAAAAACACATTGTAGACAGGCTTGATCTTGTCTGAAGTTTCAAGAATACAGTGCAGGTCTTAAAATGCAACCCCTGTGGGTGAAGGTCTCTAACGTCATCAATTTTGTTCTTTTCTAAATCGACTGTTATAGGGTGTCATTTGCTCTTTACTTCTAATTTGTAAGCCTTCTTTCATTCCTTTAATCATTTTGAATATTCTTGTTTAATAATTTATCTTGGATTATTTAATTAACTAAAGTTTTCAGGAAACAAATCTTTCCCAAATGAGCAAAACGTCCCTCCTGATGGGATAGTTTCTTTATGGGTGTCCATATGTGCGCAAGCTTTGTATTTACTGTGGGAATTTTATGGTGGCTATGTTGTTAAAGCACTCTTGCATTGTGGCTTCATTTGGGTTTATACTAGTTGCTGGGGATGGAATGCGTGTCCTGTGAACCCATCCTGTGTGAGCTTCTGGGCTTATGATCCCCACACCAAGAGGCAAAGTAAGAGCCAGACTCCAGGTCCTCGGTGGGGAGGCCTAGGGTTTGGTTTCTCACTGAAGATCGTCTTCCATATAGACTCACAGCAGAGTTAGACCTCCTTCTCCTGGGTGGAAGGTGGTGGGCGGTTAAAATGTGCTCCTTTGCCCCCACTGTGGTTGTAGGACCCCCAGAGGCCTGGCTTCTCAGGGGCATCTTGGTTTCAACTCTTCACCTCCTGTGGGCCAAATGCCTTATCTCCTTTCTTGCATGGACAGGAAAGCTCAAGCCTCTAGATCTGTGGGGTCCATAACCAGCCAGAGATGCTGTGTGAGCCTCTATACTCCCACCCAGCCCTCCCTCCTTGCCCTGACCACTTAGCCACGTTCCTCTCTTTCTTTGCACAGTCCTGCATGGGCAGCACAGAAGAAGAGCTGAAGGCACAGCCTCCGGAGGCCAGACTGGGCTTCCAATCCTAGCTTCACCACTTACAAGCTGGGCAGCCACACACAACTTCCTTCACTTCTCTGTGTCTCAGCTTCCTAGTGATGACACTGGTGTAAAAGGGTGCCAACCTCATGGACCATCAATGAGCTAGTAAGATGTAGGCATTTGGAATTGTGCCTAGAACACAGCGAGCACTCAGTAGAAATTACCTACTCTTATTTCAAAAGTGGAGTGGAGGGTAGTTCTGTTTTACACAGCCCCCTAAGTGCTGCTTAGTACTTCTTTTTGTCCACACTTAATCTTTAATGCTTATTGCTTATGGCATAGACTGTATGCTCCCAGTATTTCAGGGCTCTGGCTTTATTTTGTGGGGGCTGGCTGCCAAACTACTTTATTGGAGGAATGGAATACAAATGTAGGAGGAAAAAAATAAGTGGATCCTGCGTACAGGGCAAAAATCATATAAAGTGCTGGTTACCTAGTGCTGCGCAACAACTGCCTCAAAACTTAGTGTCTCTGAAGCACCACTCTATTCCACTCACAGTTCTGTATGGCAGGAACTGAGGGAAGGCTCTTCTGGGCCGTTCATCTGTGCTCACACAGCACCAGCTAGATGGCTAGGACTGCTGATCCACCACCAAGACAGCTTCTGCACTCATGTGTTTTCAAGATTCATTGATTACAAGTTTAACTATAGGTCATTAATTTTCACTGCTGTATAATATCCAATATCTGAATACACATCAGTTTGCTTATCTATTCTCCTATGGATGGGCTTGGGATGTTTACAGTTTCTTTTCCATTATGAACAGTGCTGCCACAATCATTTTGGTACATAACTTCTGGTGGATACGTGTGCATTTTTTTCTTTGGTATATATCACGGAGTAAAACTGCTGGGTTGCAGGGCTTGCAAAGATGAAATGTGTAAGACTATGTCAAAGTTATGATAGCAAATTATATATCTGTTGGCCATGTTTGAAAGATCCTGTTGATGCATATTCCCTTAAATACTCAGTATCATCAGACATCTTTTTTTTCCAGTAAAGTAATGAAGTGGAATCCCAGGATTTGTACCTGCATATGTGAATCACTATTGGCACTTGGGATCTGCAGGCATTGTCTGTTCTGTGCAGCAGCTGTTTTAATTTTTGCCCATTTGGTTTTTTCCTTTCTGTTCTTACTGACTTGAGGTGTTTTCTGTTTCATCTTAATACAGATTCTTTGTCAGCAATATGTTTTTCAAGTATATTCTCACACCTTGACTTACCTTTTTACTTGATCTTAATTGTCTTTCAATTTATGGAAGTTCTTAATCACAATGTTTTCAAATATATCAGTCTGTTTCTTTTATGTTAGCACTTTTTGTACTTAAAGAAATCCTTTCCTATCTTGAGATCAGAAATTCTCACCTATATTTTCTTCTAAAGATTTTTAAGTTTTGCTTTTGACATTTGCTTTGACATAGTTCTTAATCTATCTGGCATGGATTTCAGTGTGCAAGTATAATGTGAGATGGAAACATAATTTAACTTTTTCTGTATGGGTAACCAATTATTCCAGGTACATGTATTGAAAAGTCACTTCTTTCCCCACTGGTTTGCCATTCATTTTGACAAACTATGTCATACATAGGTGCATGGATCTGCTTGGGGGTGCTCTATTTGTTCCACTGGCCAATTTGTTTACTCCTGTGCTAATACTACACAGTATTAATTACTAAAACTCTATATATTAAACCTGGCAGAGTATGCTTACCTTTCTTCTTTTGAATTATCTTAGATATTCTTGGTCTTTTGTTCTTTGATTTTAATTTTAGCAGCAAATTGTCAAGCTCTGTAAAAGATTCTGTTAAGTTTTTATTGGAGTGGTGTCAAATCATTACATAAATTGGAGGAGATTATCTTATGATATCAAATCTTCCAGTTCATAAACATAGGATACCTCTTCATTTATTTAGGTCTGTAAAAATAAATGGGGCATATTTAAATGGGGCACAGGGGTTATATCAGGGAAATTTTACAAATTCCTTTTTAAAATCCTTTACAACTTTTGTCATACTTATTTCCAGTTATATTTGTAATTTGTGTTGCTACATAAATGGTACAACATCTCTCAGTGTCTTGATGCTGTACAGAAATACAATTGACTTTTGCATACAGATCTTACATTCAGCTACATGTCTAAGCTCTCCTAATATTGCTAGTAATTTGTGTCCAAATTCTTCATGATTTTCTAAAAAAGAAAATCATACAATCTGCAAAAAAACAAAAGATGACTGCTTTAGTTTTCCTTTTCAATCCATATGTCTTCAATTTTCTTGTCTTATTTCACTGTCTAGGATCTCTAATATAATACAGAGTCAAAATGGCAGCTTTGAGCATGCTTTTCTTTGCTTGATTTTAAAGAGACTGCATAAATAGAGTTCTCTTTGCCAGCAGCCCCCGGTGGGATTTTCCCTGGTGATCTCATTCATGTGAACCCTAACAATGAGGATGATGACTCCTCAAGCTGCTTTCATCCAGTGGTCCCCATGGCCCCAAGTCATGTATCTTATGAATGACTGAAGACCCCCTTTGGACATCACACTATTCACCATGTTCAAAGACAAGTGCATTATTGTTTCCACAGTACTACTGTTCCTGAAGCATTCTCTGTATCTGTCGATGTGTGATAAATATAA
This sequence comes from Cheracebus regulus, assembly GCA_963574635.1. Classification (NCBI taxonomy): domain Eukaryota; kingdom Metazoa; phylum Chordata; class Mammalia; order Primates; family Pitheciidae; genus Cheracebus; species Cheracebus regulus. Next base: position 9,914 of record CAUYQU010022348.1, read on the forward strand.
TATTTTGGCTTTGATTCCCAGCTCCTGACACTGAGTTCCTAATGTAATACAATAAATTAACATTTTGTTTTTTGTCCCCAGTTCCTGCCACAGAGCTTCTAGGACCTTGGAGTTGCCTAAGTTATAGAGGTGGTAGGAGTGTCTCTCATTATTCACAGCAAGCCACTTTCAAACTTATTTGAGTTTATGCTGACATGAATCACCTCAGGATGAGAGGGACTGGTTGCCAGGGGAACCAAGCCTGCGATTAGAAGGTTGGAACTTTCAGCTACATCCGTAGATCTCCAAGGAGAGAAGGCTAGAGATTGACTTAATCGTGAATGGCTAGTGATTTAATCAATTATGCCTATGCAGTGGAACCTCCACAAAAACCCTAAATGGAGTTCAAAGAGCTTTCAGGTAGGTGAATGCATCCACATGACAAGAGCATGGTGCACCTCAGACTCCAAGGGGACAGAAGCTCCTGTGCTTGGGACTCTTCTCAGCCTAGCCCTATGTACCTCTTCCTCCAGATGTTTATTTCTATCCTTTCTAGATAATAGTAAGTAAAATATTTCAGAGTTCTGTGAGTCATCCTAACAAATTATTGATCCTGAGGAGGGAGTCATGGGAACCTCCAATTTGCAGCCCAGTTGGGTGACTTGCAATGGATGTCTGAAATAGAAGCAGTCTGATGGGCTTGAGCCCTTCACCTGGTGGGTCTGCACTAACTTCCAGTAGTCAATATCAGAATGAAATTACATTGTAGGACACTGTATTAATCTGTTCTCACATTTCTATAAAGAACTACCTGAGACTGGTTAATTTATGAAGAAAAGAGGTTTGATTCATGCACAGTTCCACAAGCTGTACAGGAAGCATTGTTGGGAGGCCTCAGGAAACTTACAATCATGGTGGAAGGTGAAGGGAAAGCAAGAATGCCTTACCATGGTGGACCAGGAGAACTTGAAGGAGGAAGTGCTACATACTTTTAAACAACCAGATCTTGTGGGCACTCACTCACTATCACAAGAACAGTAATGGGGAAGTCTGCCCCCATGATCCAATCACCTCCCACCAGGTCCCTCCACCACCACTGGAGGTTATAATTCAACATGAGATTTGGATGGGGACACAGAGCCAAACAATATTAGACACCAGTTGATGTCTGCAGAACATTGGAGAATTGCTTGCTGTGAAAAGCCCGCATATTTAAGTAAGAAGTATTGTGAGCAGAAAAGGAGTTTTTATTTATAGCACATCCCCTACCCACCCAGAAACTTTGCCATTGCCCTCCTTCCCTCTCTTGTGTCACCAACATCCCACATAGTCTACCTCCAAAAGAGATTTTAAAGATGCTCACTTCTCCCTCTCCCTACTGTGAATTCACCACACCTCTCCTGCATCAGATGCCAGCAACTTCCTCCTGGGTCAAAGCTACATCCCTCCAACTTGTCTCCTTGCCATCACTTTGCCTCTCCCAATTTCTTCCCCACCTTTTGGTTGAAGAATGCTTTCTAAAATACATAGAATAGCAAACCTCTCCCCTGCCCAAAAGCCTTTAGTTGTTGTTGTCTCTCTTGAAATGTCTGCAAAGGAACTTCCAAGCCCAGTCTGCTAGCTTCTCTGCCCCCTCTTTCTCCATGGCCCCCTCCCTAGGGGCTCTCACTGAGGCATATACCCTGCAGCATTATAGCTCTGGTCTATTACTTAAGCCCTGGCCTCTGACCATGTAACGTGAACTCACCTGCTCTCCCACTCCTTGGAAAAGACTGACAGAAGCCACCAATGACAGGAGAAGATGCTTAACACGTTGCCTGGCATCTGTAAATATTGGCCACAAGCAGTCCTCACAAGAATCCCAAGTGAGGTTACCGTTTTTTCTTCTCAGCAGTCTAAACTGAGGCCAATGGGTTGCAGGGATAACTGGGAAGCAGGGACAGGCAGGGGCAGGTGGTTCCCACTGTGGAGTGAAATTTCACATGTGGGAAGGTGGGAATGCCATCATTCTCCCTGCCACAAGGGGCTGTGGGAGTGGGCTGGGAGACAGCTACAGGCCCCTCGCTGACCCACTCAGGGCCAGGGGCCAGGAGGGGAGAGCTTGCTCCCTCTCCCAGTGCTCTGTCCTCTCTCCTCCCCCACTGGCATATCTAACTGCCGACATCGTCCTGGCATGGGCATGGCCTTCAATGTCCTACAGACCTGGGCCTCCATCCCTGAGCTGGTCATGCACTCAGTGCATTGCTAAACACAGCTGTTCTCAGCCTCCTTGTCCCCACCAACAGCTACCGTGATGGTGCCAGCTTTAGGGCAGGAGAGGAGTCCTCTCTTTGTCTTAAGCATCATTCCCCACACCGGGGAGGGATGCCTGCTCTGGCACTTTGGAGGGCAGTGTTATTTCCCGTTCCTACACAGGGCCCCGCCTGCCTTCTCTCAGCTGCCGTTACCGCTTCCTCTCATTAAAACATCCTCCTGCCCACAGGCAGCCCCTTCCTGCACTCTTAAGCTGCCTGTCCCTGTCTGCTCAGTGAAGTGGGCAGGCTGGATTATTAATAGTAACATTAATAACCCACATTTATTGAACACTTATGGTGTACTTGGCTCTGTGCTGAGCACCTTAAATGTATCATCTCAATTGCTTCGTGCCCCGCAAGCTGCTGTAGCACTCATTTTCTTGTAAGAGTCTTTAGAATTCATGAGACTCTGGTTTTCACTCTTGAGCAAATAAAACTCCAGAGAGAGCATGTCGCTGGCCCAAGGTTACCTGGCAACTTGGTAGTGAGAAGCATTCCTTGCAATGGGCACAGCCACTCCTGCTTCTGAGACAAGCTGCCAAGTGCCTCTCTGTGCCTGGCCCTGCGCCGGAGTCTGCACTCAGGGAGTCGTGTCCCCTGGCTCCTTACCCTGCTGCTCCTGCTCCTTCTGCCAGGCCCTCGGCCTACCCTGGGCCCTCTGAGAAGGGTCCCTGGCTGTGGCATATGTAGTTGGGATCAGCCCAAGGCTATGGCAAGGCCAAGTTCAGGCAGTGATCAGAGTGTGGCTTGGTCTGGGGTCAGGGTTGGCCATTGGGGTCTCCCCAGTGCCAGGGGTCCGTATGGTTAGTTAAAAGGTTGATGTGGGCTGAGGCTAAGGGTTAAGACCATGGCTGCCAGGAGCCAATGTATGGCTGGGGTCAAAGTCAAGGTGTAGTCAGGAGTAGGGGTCAGTATGTGCCTGGGTTCAGGAGTCAGTCTGTGGCTGAGTCAAGGGTCAGTGTGGAGCTGGGATCAAGAGTAAACAGGTGGCCAGTTACCCTCAGGAAGCTGCACTCCTCCCAGATCTTTTTCCTGGCCCATCGGCTCCGCCCAGCCTCGCCTGTGGTCCCATTTGTGAAGGAAAGTGCCGGAAGGAGCATAGCGTGAGGAAATGAAGGCCAGTCTTGTGGGAAGCTGCCTCATAGCAGGACTGCCAAGGGAGACCCAGGGCTGGTCCTGGAGCAGGGAAGACTTGGAGTGGGAGGAACAAGGAGCTCTAAGGAGTCCATTCTGCCCCTCCCTCTGTGCCCCAGCCCTGCTGCTCCGTCTGCAGCTCCAGCCTCACCCCTGTACCTGCCATCTATAGGGCCTCTCCAGGGGCCAGTAGGACCAAGTCACTCTGCTCCGGCTGCACCCATGGGGGCTGTTCTTGGGGTGGTTGCCCTTCCTGTGGAACTGTAGCTCCCATCACCCATGCTGAATACAAGATGGCCAGGATCCGAGGCCCCCATGGGGCTCCAAGGAGAATGCCTGCTTTTCCCTTCTTCCCTCCTGTGCTTATGCCCCTGCTGCCCTCCCCAGCAGGGCACTTCCCTGCCCCAATGTGGAAACCCTCTTCATTCCTCAAAGCCCTGCTCCCACACCTAACTCCCCTCCAAATTGGCTTCCCAGGCTGCTCACACTGTCTCATCCATGCAGGCTGGAGCCTTGAAGATACTCGGGACAAGGTTACAGGCCTGCATTAGGGAGCAGTGCATCCCTCTTTAAGAGAAAGTTCTTTTTCGCCACATCTCAGAGAAAGGCTTGGGGCCACCGCTGTATGGTCCTGCCTTCCTCACAGTTGTGAGTCACTCTGCCTAAAGAAAGAGAGAGGAAAGGGTGGGCTCAGAGCCAGTGGGATGGAGGTGCTGCTCTGAGGAACCCAGCCCTAAGAGTTCCAAGCCCAGGCAGCCAGACTTCAGCCCATGAATTGCCTGGGCGACGCCCACCCTGAGTGTGTGGCTTTGTTGTCATGGTATTCGTATTGTTTTTAGAGCTCCTTTCTCTTTTTCACTGGTGGTAGTTGATGTTGCTTCTCTCTGAATAACAGCCCTGTAAAATGTCCTTTTAAAATGTCATGAGAGGTCGGAGTGGGTGCCACCCGTTTGCTGGGAAGCCCTGACAGTCTGCTTTCCTGTGGCCATGGCTTGTCCTCCCTGGCCCTCACAGCCTGCGGGAGAGTTGGACTCATTAAAAATAATTGCCTGGCCGGAGTCATCAGTTCCCTCGGTAGCGCGTGCTCCAGCCTGCTCTTGCTTCCTTGGCAAGCACCCTCCCCTCATCCAGAGCCACCTGTGCTGCTGCTGCCACGAAGCAGAAACCCAGTGGCCCCTGGGAATCTTCACAGAAGATGAGGGAGACCTGGGTTTGGAGCCCATTGGGTAAGGAGAGGAAGCAAAGGTCTGTGCAGCCCCAGGCACTCTGGCTCTGGCATAATTCTGTGGGGCTGAAGGGGTCACTCCCGGTATTGCTGGTGGAGAAAGCAGGGCTCAGAGAGATGTAGGGCTTGGAGACACAGAGGTATGGAGGGAGCACAGTTGTGTCTGGGGACCTGGGGCACAGCCAGAGGCCAGGGGGTGGAGGCTTATGCCAGGTGTGCTGGGTTGGGGGTGGACAGCTGCACCTGAGCAGGTCAGGGCTTCCAGGTCATTGCACCTGGATCAGGTGGGAGACGGGGCCATGGCCGCATGCTGGCCATTGCAACCTAGAGGGCTGGACAGGGATACTGAGGCAGGAGCCTAGTGCAAGGTGGGCACCAGAGCCTCCAGGGCTCGTAGAGGCCAAAGGAATGTTAGGCTCACAGCACCAAGGCCTGACACCAGGTGACCTATGTCCCGCCTGCCCTGCCCAGGAGATGCCCAGCCACTGTTTAAATGCCTCTGACACCCAGGCCTGAAACTTACAGCTGTCATGGGAACCAAGAACTCCTTTGGTGTTTGGGCAGCTGTGGCCGCCTGCTGGATGTGACCCTGGGAATGCCAAACAGGTCTTCCTGCTCCAAACACACACACAGAATGGTGTCCCCCTAATCCACTTGTTGGAGCCCTGACCCCCAGTGCACCTTCTAAGGAAGTTAATGAAGGTTAAATGAGGCCATGAGGGTGGGGCTCTTTCCTTAGAAGATCGGTGTCCCCATATGAAGAGTTGCCAGGGAGCATGCTGTCCCCACACATTCACAAAAAAGATGCCCTGTGAGCACACAGTGAGAAGGTGGCCGTCTGCAAGCAGAGGGGAGAGACCTCACCAGACACTGTCCCTGTCAGCACCTTCATCTTAGGCTTCCAACCTCCAGAACTGTGACAAATGAACGTGTTGAAGCCCCACAGTCTGTACACACACACACACACACACACACACACACACACACACACACACACAGTTGTTTCCTGTGTCCCTCTGCTGGGGGTCCCCTTTTGAGAGGGCCTACAAGCTGAGAGGCAGGGGTTGTGGAGGTCATATCAGACCTGGAGGGGCCTGAGCCTGAATCCCAGAAGGGGATGTCCTTTCCAAGCTGCATATGGGGCCTTTAACAACTTACCATTTGGGACTCAGTTGCCTTATCTATAAGCAGGGATAAAACTCATCTCCAAAGGTGCAACTCACACGAGTAATGCTTTCAAAATGCTCCGCCCTGTACAGAGCACATTAGGGGTGGACAATATAATCTGTTAATTATATGAGCATCCTAGTGATTGGAGGGTGGACTGAGCAGAGACGCGCAGACAGGACGGTGCAGCACTTGAAGAAAGGCCACCTGAGTTCATCCCAGAAACCGAGCTTGCACCAAGGAGCGGGGAGCAGGGAGGGAAGCATGGGTGGCTGGGATTGGGGTGAGGGAGGAAGGGGACAAGGATGGGGACCTTTCTGTGGATCAGAACACATTTACTTAAAGACTGTGAGGGCCCAGCACCAAGCAGTGTCCTTAGGGAGGGCCACCTCTCAGGGGCCGGGGATAGCTTCAGCTCCTTGGCTGTAAGATCTGGTAAAAGATGGGACTCAGGCTGGCCTAGCCTGGCCTCTGTGCATCTTTTCCTGTTTCTCCTGCCTCATATCCATGTGGCACGGGCCATACACAGAAGGTGCCGGATAGTGCAACAAACGACCTTGGCAACAGAGGTCACAGCCGGTAGGGACCCGGGTTCTGTCTGGATGTACCGTGGAACCATGTGGAGGGGCTCTAAGAGCCATGAGGTCTGAGCTGCTCTAGAACCAGCCCCAGGCACTCTGGCTCTGGCATAATTCTGTGGGGCTGAAGGGGTCACTCCTCATGTTGCTGATGGAGAAAGCAGGGCTCAGAGACATGCAGGGCTTGGAGACAGACAGCTGTGGCGGGCGGACAGCTGTGTCTGGGGGCCTGGGGCAGAGCCAGAGATCAGGGGTTGGAGGGCTCATGCCAGGTGTGCTGGGTGGGGGGTGGGCAGCTGGACCTGAGCAGGCAGGTTCTAGAGAATCTGCCAAATGTGTAACTGGGTTTATGCCACACACAGTGGACTATGAGCCGACAAAGTCCTATTAGGATTAGCCACTGTCAGTGCATGTTAACAAAAGGAACAATTCACTGGGAAGACATTAAAATCTTCAACTTGTATGCCCAGAATAACAGGAAAACATAACCACCAAACACATGAGGCCTTTTCCACTGCACTAATAATAAAAGGCCAATGGAAAAACGGATGGCCTGAGACTTTCACCATTTTGGTGTGCAAAGTGTAGAAAGAGTGGGTGCTGCTCTTTGTAGATACTCATGTGTTGAGGTAGTGAACATCAATTAGTATAACCTTTGGGGAAGCCAAGTCTATCAGATTAAAACTTGCATACTGTGCCCTGGCAGTCCCTCTTTTGTAGGCAAGATAGTCTGTTAAGTGAGGCAGATTTAACGTGTGACATGTCTGCACTGTGGGTTCTGGGACCCATGGGGGCTATTTTCCTCTGTGTGGGTCTCCAGGAGCCACCACGGCAGGTTAGGCTGGGCTTCCAATACACCCTCAGCTGCCAGCAAGGCCAGCTCTGGAGAGGGGGGTCAGAGAGCAGTCCGAGAGGGCGTTGGCATCCCCAACAGGCACAGTTGATGCTTCACGCTGATGGCTGCCAGGAGGAGAGGGAGCCCTGGAAGTCACAGAAGAAGAAGACGGAGGCAGGCTGGTGTTTCCATGGAGCAGGGCTTGGGCACGTTTCTATCGCTGGGAAGAAGCTAGCAAGAGCAGGGGGAGCAGGAGGGATTATTCACTCCTCCAACTCCTAGGCAGAGAGAGGGAGGCGGCAGGAATTGCTGTGTCCAGAAGAGGAATACTTCCCTGTAAGAAAGTGTGGGGTGAGGACCCGTCCTCCCAGATCTCAGGGAGATGCTGACTGGACCAGCCTGCTTCCCAGGCCCAGCCACCACTCCAAGAGTTTCACCAAACCCCTGTTCTGCCTCCCTCTGCCAGGGTTGTCTTTTGTTACAGGCCAAGAAATTCCCTGACTGATCCGGAGCACAAAACCAAAGGCAGGGTCGCGGCAGCTGGCTGGGCCTTCCCCGGCTGCCGCATCTGCCTGCTTTGCTCCCCTGTGCCCTCCGTGCTGCTGTGCGGCCCACAGGGGAGCCTCTCCACTTTTTTCAAATTTTAAAATATTAAAATTTCCAAAATCTCTAATTAGTTCTTTTATATGTAACTGCTAATTATTATTTAGACAGTGATATCCTTCCTTATCTCTGAGGATGGCAATTTCCAGTTTCATAAAGTAGTTCCTGCTCTGCTTGCTCTGTTAAAGCTGGCTCTTTGGGTAAAGCGCTTCTATTAGTCTGATGCACCCTTTTCTTCCGTGGTCCTCTCAGTGGCTGGGTCTTCACTGCAAACTTCCCAGGCCCTGCCCACCCAGGGGGTGGTTTTCTTTTTTTAACCTGACCCAGCTCTTGTCTTATTTTCAAGGAACTTGCACATTGTCTGGCCCACCGAATGTGGCTGTCCTTGTTTTGGAGAGTGTATTTGTTAGATTGTTTCACATTTTTGAAAAGCCACTTTGTGGATTCAGTGTGGGAGAGGAGATGGTGCCATGTTCCCAGTCCATCATGCAGGATGGGAAGTGACTCCATGGCTTGTAATGTCACTTGTCAGGATCCGCCCCATTTTTGTTCTACTTTTATAGCAAACATAAATGTGGTCTTCTTCAAAGATACCATCTAACTGGTGATCTACATTCTGTAAGAAAACTATTAATTTTGACTATATTTCCAGTGTGTTCAGCCACTTAACTGAAGACCTTCAAATTAATTATAATCAGCTTATCACTTAATTCTCTGTATAAGAATTAGATTACACAGCAACTAGACAGGCCCAAAATGTGAACAACTTACACAACAGCCCAAAGGAGTGATCCAAGGTCGGTTCCACAGGCTCTCCACAATGTCCCCACGTACCCTCCAGCTCATCATCCTCCCCTCCAGGGTGTGGCCCTCACCTTCGTAGTGCAAGGTGGCCCCCTCAGCTGTAACCATCAAGCACATGCAGGACCAAGGAGAAGAAGGAGGAGGAAAAGGGTGGAGTGTGACTTTAAGGAGGCTTCTGGAAGCTGCCACATGGCCACACAACTGTAAAGGAAGAAATGTCATTTTCCTCCAGGTGGCCATGCTATACACAAGATTTGATTACTATGAAAGAAGGAGAAAAGGGATATCAGCAGATATTTAGCTGTCTCTGCCATGATTCATTGACAAATAATAACTGTTTTACCTCCCCACTCTAAAGACCAGTGCCTTCTATATTTGTTCAGGAGATGAGACAGTGGTGTGCACGACAACCTCCTCAAAGCCCAGGTCTAGTCTTCGTAAAAGTCTGGAGCCCTGAGGGGGGCCGGTTCTGTGCACCAGCCGGTTCCTTGTTCAAATGGGTCCTTGTCACTCTTCCACATGTGCACCCCATGCAGGGAAATGAAACAGATAGAAGATATGTTTTGGGAGCTGTCCAAGGAGACTTGCTTTGGGGCTGCATGGGAGGGGTTGGGGGGAAGGGCAGAGGCTGACTCTCCCTGGTCTCCCCACATGCATGACCAATGGGAGACACAGCTTCAGCCGAGGCTGGGAAGACAAAGGAGCCCCAGGCAGTGAGGGAGGGTCTGAGTTCAGCGTTTACCAGCAGACCTTGGGATGCCTTTCAGAGAAGATGATTCCCAGAGACCACTGACAGACCAAAAGTTGGAGCAGGGCTGCTGGCCTCACATGGCCACTGTGTCTGGACCTCCCCCTCACCTGTTTCCCATCCCCACTGGACCCCTGACGATACTGTGTCCCAAGCATCAACCCCTCAAGAGGGGACCCTTCTGCGCCTCTGTCACTGACAATGCACAGGCTTTCCAGACCCCAAGCCCAGCTCAGAACCAGCTCACAGTAGGTGCTCAGGAAAATTTGCCATTGGAGCAAATAAAAAGGACAGAGAAGAGGAATAGGGTGTTGAGTCTCAATAGACATAGAGAGCCATACACTCCTCCCTTGTCCCCACAAGTCCCTGAAAACCCCCAAGCAGGAATAGCAGCCAGTGCTTACTGAGTGTTTGAAATCTGAGCTCGCTAAGAGCCTCCATCCTGGAGTTGCTGGCTCTGTCACTGCTGAGATGAGTCTACATGTCCTATGATTTTGACTTCAAACCAACGTCTGTGGTCAGCTCTCCACTCCCTGCCAATAGAACCAGCACTGTTCTGAGAGCAGTCATGAGGCTTGAGGTTCAGTCACACTGGGGGTGTGTCCTGGGGCCCTGTTGAATGGGTCTTGTATGAGCCTCATGATTTAACTCATACTATCCTAAATGTGCCCTCTGAATGTGGTGAACATCTACCAAGCCAGTTTCATATAAGGTCATGGGTAGCTCATAAACAATGCAAGCATCCTCTTATTTGAGTCTCTCATTTAATCCCAGGACGACTGATGAGATGGGTGACTTATATAGGACAAAATATTGATGTTCCATATCCACATGAGAGGTGGACAAGAGGCCCTGGGGGGACAGAACAGGCCTCTCAGCAAGCAAGACAAGGAGAGGTGCAGGCAGGTTTCCTAGAGGGAATTTCTAAATAGATTCTAGAAGGCTGAATAGGCCAGATGTAGTAGAAACAGGAAAGGCATTCCAGGGTAAGGGGACAGCATGTGGAAGGCACGGGGTGGTTAAGGGGATGAACTTGCTCTCTGAGCCCTGTGTGTCCTTTCCTCCTACTAGGGGTGATGAGCGAGGACTTTGTACCTCAGGGCACGTCTTTTTCAAAACCCTGGGAGAACTTGCATTGATTGAGTCTTCACTAGAGCCCCCATCCTTGAGTGTTAGTGGGAGTTTGCCTGGGGGCTTCATCAACCCCAAAGAGCAAGCTTTGCAGGGGGTGAAGGAGCAGGCCTGGGTTTGGGTTTGGGGTTGGGGATTGGGCAGAGGTGAGAGTGCTGGGCTGGAGGGGGTCCTCTGATGCTGGCTAAGCTCAGGGCCTGGGTGTGGGCTGGGGAGGGAGGTCCCAGGCTGGGTAATACCCAGAGGATGGCCTCCTGAAGGGAATCCTAGGCCTGGGCAGGAGGGATGCCCCACATGGTAGGTCTCCCGGCATGGCAGGAGAGGAGCTACAGCAAATCTTTGTTGCAGCCCCTAAGACAGAAGGCCCTGGATCTGGTCTCCCACCACCTGTGCAGCGCCTGCTGCCCTCACAGCCGGAGGCTTGGGGCTGGTGGGGCAGGACCTGAGTCTTTGTAAAAATCTAGGGCCCTGAAGGGGGCTGGTTCTGTGCACTGGCCGGTGCCCTGTTCAAATGGGCTTCTGCAAAGTGACCTGGTTCCAAATGTCATCCCCGCTCCACGAACACACCCGGCTTTCTGTGGAGAGAGCAGAGGTGAGAAAAGAGGAGGAACAAAGATCTGCTCAGCAGGGGTGCCAGCTGTCAGGGGCCAGGAGAGTCCTGGGGAAGTTCTAGCACCTTCCACCTCCCACCACCATGCAGTCAGCAGGGACCAGCAGAGGGCATGTTCTGGGAGCACCTTCACTTACATGAGTTGTCTCAGTTTCCCTGAGCTGGGGTTACTCTACCTAAATGCCAGGTGAGGAAACCAGGGCTTAGACAGACTCATTCACAGACCAGCCTGGTCTGCATCCATGTTTTGTAGGTGGCAGCAGAGGGACTGGACCTGGGGGCCAGGAAAGGGCAAGGAGCCTGCCAAGCAGAGGGGATTTTCCTACTCAGGAAAATTTTTTTTCCTGGGGGGTGGGAGAGAGTAGGGGAGTTGAGGGGGATGCCGTACAGGTGTGCAGTGGGGAGGAGGGAAGGAGCGGAGCTGGGGCAAAGGGAGGGGGTATTGTGGTGGACGGTGAATCTGCGTAGGGAAGGAGAGGGCACAGAAAGGCTGGCAGGCCACAGGCCCAACCCCCGTTGGTTTTCAGAAAGGTTGGAACTGGGGGCTTCTGGAGTGATCTGGCAAACAGGTGCTTAGGGATAAGTCGAGTTGAGGCAAAGGGCAGGGCTGTTAACCAGGGCAGATCCCCCCAGGGCAGGGTGACCAGGGAGGAGGGAGGGCAGGGCTCTGCGGGAGGATGGAAGGAGAGGAGAACATGAAAGATGAGCGCTGGCTGGATCTTCCATAGGCTGTGGACCACGGAAGCCCCAAGGTGGCCAAACCCACTGCCATGCAACAGGAACCAGCTGCCCCACCCACCAGAACAGGGTTGAGGGCACAGACTCAGTTCAGGAACCAGAGAACAGAATTACCCTTTGCACATCTGAGCACATAGGAAATGTGAACTTGCTTCAGATTCAGAATGTAGTGAGATGAATCTTTTTGCAAAACTATTCAGAAACAACTTGAAAAAGAAAAGGACTCTGCATGATGGGAAGGCTTTTTTGCAATGTCACCAAAGGCAGAACCACTGAAGATAAATCGATGTGATGACAAAAAAAAGTTTAAACATCTGCATGCCCGCCCCCCCCCCACCACAAAAAAAGGCATAGAAAGAAAAACTGGAAACAAAAAAGCAAAATAAAAACATAAACTATGTACAGCCAAGCTGGGAGAGGACTCACAAAGGTCAGAGGACACATGGAAAGCTGTTAACTTCAAGAATAATTAGAGACACTCAGATCAAAGTTAGAGGGTGATGTTGTCTTCATGTCAGATTGGCAGATTCCAGGGTTCAGCAGGTGGAGCTCCAGGCCCTGGGGAGAGCACATGCCCATGCGTGGCTGGCGGGACTAAATTGTAACAACCTTTACAGAGAGCCATTTGGAAGCTGCTCTCAAATTCAAGATGTCTATTCCCCTTGTTCCTGCTATTCGGCTTCCATTTCCAAGATGAATTAACTGAAAAAAGAAATTTGCCTGGGTCAGGGGCTTTTGAATCAACTCCAGGGGGAGGCGTTTTGCAGTGTGAGCTGGTTTGTGGAGCTGTAGGGGTAGGGGAGGAGAGAGCTGTGCCTCTGAGGTGCACACATCCCATGGCCCCGTCAGATCCACGTCCATGTGAGGAGCTCAGGCACCCTTGTATTGCCAGGGCGTGCCTGTGAGGAGAGAGCCCCAGGCAGCCCCAGGGGACCTGGCAGAGAGGACGCCCTGTTGTAAGGAAGTGGGTACCAAATGGGATTTTTAGTCCCAGCAGGAAAGAGTTAGTGGTGGGGAGAGGGTGTGAAGAGCAGGACTGGATTAGGCAGAAGAGTTGCTATGAATCCTGGATCCATGGGAGGCGACTGGACAGCCTTTCCCAGGGGAATTCCGGCCCTGCTCACCAGGAATCCAGGAAGAAGGAAGGAGGTCGACCCACTGGGGGAAGCCAAGCTGATATGGAGGGGGCCCCAGCAGGTGGGCCTGAGGCCCTATGCCCCAGCGGAAGGGCCATTCCAGCCACAGGTCCCTTGTTTCCACCCACATCCCACCAGGAGAACTCAGCCCAGTCCTGGGGCTCTCAGAAGCCAGCCAGCCACAGCGACCCAGCAGCTGCCTCTCTCAAGGTGGCCACTTCTGTCACCTGATGGGTGGGACAGCAGCTGCTCCCCTCTGGAAGGATTTCAGTTTCCATTTCTAACATTAAGTTGGGCCAGGCCATAATTCATTTAAGTCATGATTGAGTCCTCCCCAGTTCCTGGCTCATGGTTGTGTCTCCCCCAGTTTGTGACTAATTGTAAACTGCACTGAGGGAAAGACTGTGTATGAACCCCGGTCTTCCCTGGACAGGACTGGGGGTCCGTGGCCTGCCTGGAAGACGTCTGAAGGGTAGGGCAGCAAACGTACTTTCTAGCTGGGCCTATGGTGCTGGTGAGACTCAGTCAGCCTGCTGCAAACTGTGGTTGCACCCACTGTCAGTGGGGCCTTTGAGCGTAATCTCATCTCCATGCAGCTCATCTGAAGCCTGGAAGACAGAGCCCCACATGTTGGGGAAGTGTGGGCTCTTCTGGGTACAGGCCACAGGAAGGGATATATTTTCATTTTACTACATATGCTTCCATCTACTTTATCCATAAGCATGCAGTGCTTTTATAATTAAAATCTTGACTAAAAAATTTTTTTTAGGAAAAGACAAAAACAAAAACCAGGGCCTGGCATAAGAATCACACTGTTATTACTAATATTAAAAATGATTATGATATTATTAATAATAATTAAGATTATTGCTGTTAGAACTGTCATTCCCCATAACGTCACGGTATGGTTATTGCCAGACAAGCTTTGCCATCCTCTCAGCTGAGCTGTCGAGACTCTGGATTCCCAGGAGCCCACCTTGCCTTGAATCTGCAGCGGGGCTGTGTGTCTACCGTGCAGAGGAGCCGAGGGAAAAGGATGGCTCTCATTGTCCTGGACACAGAGGCCACAGGGAAGGCAGTGAGTGGAGGGCAGCTGTGACTGAGTGACCGAAGAAGCAGGGAGAGCAGAAGCAGGGGGTGGTTGTTCCTTTGACAATTCCCCCCTTAGAGATGCCAAGGGGGCTGTAAGAGCCTAGCCCAGGAAGGTCCACATGGGGACAGGTCCTGGTGTCTGGGGTCTGGCTCCTCCCCACCCCTTCTCAGCAGTGTTTCCAGCCCCCACCCCATACACGAGGAGCAGCTCTGGAGCTCAGGCAGTGGTGTGTGTGTTCCAGCTGGGTAGTAACCTGTTCTCCCTTTTGTGCACAGAGAACAAAGCAGATCTGTGTGATTGCTGCCGACAGGGCCTGGCTCGTGCTTCCTGCTTCCAGGTGACTGTCACAGATGGTGTAGGGAGGGGAAAGCGGGACCCAGCTGGGCAGGAGTAGGTGGGGGTGATAAGGGTGAGGGGCAAGAAGTGGAGGGCTGAGTTCACCAAAGAGGTGGGGTAGGATCCTGGGGTGGGAGCTGGGTCAGGGAAGTGGGTCAGAGAAGCGCAGGGAACAGCCTGTGCAGAAACCCTGAGGAACAAAGTAGCTGAGTCCATGACCCTGAGGCTGGACTGAGCTGGGGAGGGCTGGTGGGCACCAGCAGGGTTGAGAAGGGATGAGCTGGGGGAAGCAGCAGGACTCAGGGCCAGGCTCCGATTGGGGCCCTGAGAGCCCTGGGAAGCCACTGAAGGTATTTAAGCCCAAGGGGTGACCAGTTTTCCATTTCTACAACATCTCCAGGGCTGAGGAGAGTGGGCCAGGGCAGGGGTGATAGGACAGTGGGAAGGCCAGATTAGAGAGAATTTGATCATCGGGGGTTGGGGCTGGCCTGGACAAGTGGGGAGACAGGGGCACTGGCAAGACAGATTGAGTGTACGGAAGATAAAGCGGCACCTGGTCCCACTGCAGAGGCTGTTGCTCAGACTCATGAGACCAAGTCATGGGGAACTCGTGAGATTTCCATTGAGAATTCACCTACCTGGCGAAAGACTAGAGAGACACCAGACACAGGCTGGGAAGCCCTGATATCATACAGTTAATCTTCCCCAAATTCATAAATGCATTTAATACAATTCCACTTAGACACTCAATTGTTTGTTTTGAGATCTGTGCAAAATGGTTTTAAAGTTTATATGAACTAAAAACACATACCCACAGAATGCACAAAAAGGGTATTCCATTGCACGTAGCAGAATCATGTCCTTTGGGAAGAGGGCAACAGTGTAACTGAGCATCCCAGTCTCAAATGTTTTCCTAAAATTGTTTTCCCGTTCTTGCTTTTGGCCTTGAAACACTTTGAAACTTCTCCCTTTCCACCAGGCACTTCCATGAACAGTGTTCACTTATCTAATTATGTACTTGCTTAGAAATTCCAAGCACCAATTTGGAAACAAACTGGCAGAGTGAAGCAGCTGCAGAATCTTCCTGCTTAGTGGAGTTAGCAACGGTGAGCCCACCACCACGGTGTTGAGGTCACCAGGATGACACAAACTGGACCCCCAAATGGGCAATTACTCAAGATAATCATAGGAACAGACATGCAGCCCTGCACCCTCCTGCATATCTCCACACCTTTTCCTTCTTAACACCCTCACTCAGACCAGAAGGCAGAGATGATTCCATTGAGGCTTGAGCCCAGCCATTCTTCCATCTGCTAGCATTTGATGTTAAAAACTGCTTTGCTTCTACCACACCTCACTTCTCACACTTTGACTCCTGGGTGGTGAACAGCTGGACTTGAGCCATTTATAAACTCAGTGCTCCATGTAAGGAGCTGTGTTTTGAGAGGCTCAGCCTGTATGTCTGCTTTCCAACTAGTCAAGCAATTGGCCGTGGCAGTGCCAGGGTTCACCCCCTCATACTACCAGGAAGGGCAGGGGTCACTTGCAAATGCCAGCTGCTTGTGGCCAACTGACCTTGCCACTGGGAGTTTAGGGAACTCCAAGTAGCTGCTGAAACCACCATGGTCTCAAGGATCTTCCGTTCCCTCCCCTTCTTGGCATCAGCTGCTTTCCCTTTGGCTTAAGGAAACCAGCATCTGGGAAGTTGACAGACTTCATGGACTGGGTAAGTCAACTGGAGTGCACCTGGAAATCTCCTGTCTCTGCCCTCTGGTCTCTCCAGCCGCCTGCACTTAGTATTGGTCATCTGTGCTGCCATCTTGGCCTCTGTGACATCTGGACCTAACACAGGTTATTCTGTGGTGCCTTTTGGTCCTCTGTATAGTCTGGACCTAACGCAGCTCATCTGTGGTGTCACCTGGGTTTGAGACAAGATCTCAGGACTTTTCTCCAATCTCCCCTCTTCAGGGAGTAGTTTGGAGTGCCCTGCCTGCATCTGCATCTGTGTTTGTGTCTCTGCATGGTCTCCATCCCACCAGCCAAGACTAAGTCAGAAAGTTGCAAGATCGACTGCTGCTCTCCTTCCTAGGGGAGAAACCGTTTCCAGCATCACAGCCCTGGATTTTGTCATCCTCTCTGGGACTCTAGAGTATTTCCTGGATCTATATCAAGTTTTGTTGGGGGAGAAAGCATGTGAACTCTTTTCTAGACTAGCTGGGACTTGAACTGGTTACATATTATGGCCAGTTTCTGTGCACATTTTACACTGATAGGCAAATGACAGTAAAGAAAATTCAGAGTTCAAATGGTTAACATGGAACAATAAAGTTAAGCAGAGTCTTCTTAAGCTCTCTGACTACTTCTCTGTGTCTCATTTGAAAGTGCTGTCTGCTTTCAATGTGCTATTATGAAGCTTCTGGTATTGAAATGAAGCTTACTATTTGAAGGTTACTTGGAGGTTTTTTCTTATAAAGTTCATCCAGTCTGGCTAAAATGGAAACGTTAGAAAATCATTTGGGAAACTGAATGAATAAAAAGGTAAACAAGGATTTAAAAAAAAAAATTGCTATAGAGACTGCTTTATCCAAATTTTGGTTCACAGTTTCTTAGAAACTTAGATCAGGGCAAATGAAGTTTAGCTATGTGACCGGGTTCCAATTTCATCAGAAAAATAATTTGGACCCATCTATCTTTTATCAAGTGGTAAGTATGTATTGCTGTCTTACGGCTAGAGTTCCCAGGTAAAAGTTGTTGGATCCTTGTTTGTGCATGTATGTATAGGTGTTTGATATATTTGTGCATCTGTACATGTATTTATTATGTTATATGTTGTGTCTAGCATTCCACCATATTGGTTTATAAGTAAATGACTACTCACAAATTAACTCCAAATGCTTTTCAAGTTCATGAATCTTTAGTAAATACAACTGGTTTTAAAATTACTGATAAAAATAGAAATGTCTTCAGAATTGTCAGCATACATTTTCATGTGAGTTTATTGACCAATTGGTTTGATATTTGTTTCTGTCTATATATGAAGGTGTCATGGTTTGACACAGAGGTTATAAGACTATAAACTCATCCAGAAACAGAATAATCTTTGTGCGATTTTTTTTTTTTGATGAATAAGACGAATTCAGATTCTAATTCAGATTCTTGGTTCAACGCAAACAGCTGAATATTTTGAGTTATCAGCAAAATGCGTTTCACTTTAAGAGTCTTAAGTGTAAGAACCTTACACCTGTTATTCAGACTTTTAAAATGGCTAACAATAAAATAACTTGAAATAATGAGTAGCTTTGTCTGATATCTCAGTTTTCAAGAGTAACCTAGATAAACTGTTAAAAATTCAAAAAGTTGAGTATTTGTAAATGAGATAATCTTGTAAGTAGACTTTTGTATACTTGAATTAAATAGTAGATGCTCATTGAATGTTTGGGTCCTTTCCAATAAAGAAAAAATTATAATATGGGAAAACATGTTCCAAAAATTGTGGAATGGTTTGTTTAATCTATAAAATGCTAACATCTGACAAACCGTTCAGGATTTCTTGCTTCCTAAGTTTTCACTAAAAAGAAAGTTTACTAAGAATGAAATTTAGAATTAATATATAATTCCACAAGTTGTGTTTATAAAAGAGAATAATTTTATGTAATTTGGAGGCTATTTAAAAGTTATTTATAAAAGAAGGTAGAAAAAACGATAAGCAGGAGAAAGATGTGAAGAAAGTTGTGGATATAAAGATGTATTTTTGGTAAGAAAAGCTATAAAGGAAAGAAAATAATTTTGTGTTTTTCTAAGGATAAATTTTTGCCATAAAGAAAAATGACTTATAATTTAGGAAAGAGAGAAGTATAAGACACATTAAGAAAGTCCAAACATGTCATAGACGGTTTTTGTACGTCATAAGGCTCATGAAGGGGAATATATAAAGGGAATTTTATATGCAATTAAGTTAACTATAATTAAAAGAAATTATTTATAATAGTTTTTCTCAAAAATGGTTCCCTATGTTAAAACAAAGTTTTCTAAAGGTGTTGATTTGCTCTTAATGAAATTACAAGATATTTTGCTTTTTAATTCTATAACCTGTTTCTCAGATTCATATCTCAAAAGTTCACCTTTTGTTGTGCCTTGCTGCTTTCAGCTTTTCTCCCTTTGAAAAGGCCTGAGATTGTAACTCTCCTTCAATTTTTTCCATCAGCTCCTGTAATTATTTCCCCTACAGTTCTAACTGCTGTGGCCTGATGCTGAAATGTGTTATCCTAGAGGTC
>CAUYQU010022349.1:0-12346 GCA_963574635.1 Cheracebus regulus
ATCAATGCAACAAGAAGAGCTAACGATCCTAAATATATATGCACCCATTACAGGAGCACCCAGATACATAGGGCAAGTTCTTAATGACTTACAAAGAGACTTAGACTCCCACACAATAATAGTGGGAGACTTTAACACTACATTGTCAATATTACATAGATCAAGGAGATAGAAAATCAACAAGGATATCCAGGACTTGAACTCAGACCTGGAACAACTAGACATAACAAATATTTACAGAACTCTCCTCCCACAAATCCACAAAACATACAGTTTTCTCTGCATCACATTATACCTATTTAAAAAGTGACCACATAATTGGAAGTAAATCACTCCTCAGCAATTGCATAGCATTTCACAGGTTTAAATAAAATATTGGTTGTCTGCTTATTTGTTATTTTCATCCCCTATTCCTTCCTGTATCCATTGTTAAGCACAATTATTGGCATAAAAGAGGTTTTTAACACCCATTTTTAGACTGCATTCTAGCCTGGGCAATAAAACAAGAATCCCATTCTCTTTTTCTCTTCCTCTTTCTTTCATTCTTTTTTATCTTTCTTTTGCTCTTTCTCCTTTTCTTTTTCTTTCAAAAAAAAAAGTTATCCAAAGTTTTTCTCCTGTATCCAACTTCATCTAACCTAGGAGACCTGATATGGATCAGTGATTATTACCTATAATTATGTTCAGCTAGGAATAACAATACCCCCACCCCCAGTAACAATGAATTCACCAAGATAGTTATTGCCCTCACATGCAAATCTCAGGGGTAGGCAATTTTCAAGACTATTCCACAGTCTTCGGGAACCAGGTTCCTTCCAGCTTACTTCACTTCCTGGTCAGGTGCTGGTGTGTACAGCATGGGCCAATTCTGCTCCAGTCTTAGGGTGTCACTTCCCTTGGGCTCCACATTTACTTCTCAACTATAGAGTGGTATACTGAACGCCATGGGGAGTGTGGGTTAGGCTCAGAGAGTTAATCTGCCCAAGGTTACATGGCTGAAATTCAAAGACTTTCTGGTGCCAAGACCACATACAGTCCATTTATGCTTTTTCATAACATCATGTCTCTACCTTGGGCATAGCTGATACTCAGATTTGCTCTTCAGAACTTTCAGTTATTGTTTGGAGACTGGCTTGGGGAGGGGAGGGTCAAGGAAGGCTCTGGTAGGCAGTCAGGCAACATCACAGAACTGGTCTGAATGATGGCAAAGAGGTAGAATGGTGTGAATAGATTCAAGAGATATTAGAGGTGGGTGGTAGGCGAGGGTCATTTAGGTGTCTTCTTTGATACCTGGGTGGTCAGTGATATTATTTGCTTAATTATGGAACCCTGGAGAAGAGAAAAGCAGATTTAGAACATGGCACGTATTAAGTACAGCCTTTGATAACTGCTAATGGGGATGGCTCTAAACATCAGGGCAGACATGAAAGTGAAATAAGAAGTTATTCTGTAATTATTTCCTGTCTATATCAGCAATTACTATCTGCACCACTCACTTATCATTTAACTAAAATGGGCATTCTATTAATATCCTTTTGTGGGCAGACACCAGACACTCCATCATTTAAAAGTAAAAACCAATCCATCCTGGTGATGTATTTCACAAAGAATATAAGATCAATTACAGGAACTTATATTTTCTTTGAACATCTTATATGGAATAGGTGAATCTGTGACTACATTATGCACGGCTTACACTTTCACCAGTCATCCACATAATACACATGCCTTCAAAGAATTCAAACCTGACCAAGTGCCTTCCAGCCAAGAAAGGGACTGTAAATTTCAGGGTATGAAAGAAAGGCAAAGAGCTGTTGTGGCTATAACCCACAGAAATGAGCTGGAACCTGTCTTCTCTACCCAAAAGACTAATCCAATAGCAGACTTCAACACTAAGGAATCACAGTCCATACCGTTCACTTTTCCAAGTGTTTCTCCTTTGTTTCACTGATTCAGTTCCATCAGTTCATTGATGACCTTAAACCTAGACATCTCCTCAGGTGATTTCAACATGGGCTTTGTGTTGCTTTACTCTTTTCTTTTCCTTCACTCATGGTGACTTGTTGTTCTGATTTGCTGCATGTTTCCTCGGTTTTCTTTACTCTTCTGCTTCTGCTGCCAATTCACACAGTCACCATAGGCTACACCTATCATTTCAATATTCAGAGGCACTGCTTTACCTCTGGTTTTCCTTTATAGCACTCTCCTTCAATATCCATGCCTGACCCTTCTCACCTACACACAATCCAATCCAGTCTTACACCGATGCTAAGGTTTTTAGTCTCTTAGCACCTACGTTTTGTTTCGATCATTCTTACTTCAGAGGCTCTGTCTCTAGCTGGAACTATGGAGTAAGCACCATTCTACAGTTACTATGACACTGCTTGCATTTTTAAAATGGCATTCTCCAATTTTTTAAGAGGTAGGATTTCTTTCTTTAAATGCACAAAACAGTCAGCTGGACAAGTAAATTATTTCCTGTGTCTGATACAAAATATGACATAGAGAAAGGTACTACAGTTCAACATTTTCACAGATAATTTTTAACATTATTTGTTACAATAGTCTTTGAAACTCTGTATAAATATCTGATTTTTAAAAGTATTAATTACTTAATAACTTCATTACATATATCAGATTTGCTTTGGCAGGGTACAACAGCATGTACAGTTGTTATTTTTCTACATCTTATTAATGTCTGCACTGTGTCCATTTTATGTGCCCTAATCTGACAGATCGGCATTGTGTTCCAAGTAGAAATGTGCAACAAATCTCCAAAAGTCCAATGGGTCTAGAGGAGCACCTGGGTTGCAGGCTCTGTGCAGGTGCCATGCATTGCTCATGGCTACATCAATCATGTAGCTCACCAAAACTGAGTACCATTTCTTGCTTCTTATCCTCACCCTGTATTTCGAAATAACTTGATCCATTTTAGCGACACCTTCCTTGCATTCATCATACACTTTTACTATGGAAGGCTGACTTATTTGAGGGATTTCTTCATCAACAGCATCACAACAACTTATCTCATTGACTGGTTCTATGCCCACAGCATTGGAGCACAGACTGATAATGTCATCCCCATACCAACGACAGAAAATTATCTCATTGTTTTCTTCTACTTGGAAATCGAAATACCCTCTCTTCATTTTTCTCATATTTTCTACATTCATAAGGGGACATTTTTCAGTCCTGTTCTCGCGAATTGTTCCAGTTGCTCTCACCCCCTTCTTTTTCAAGGCTGACAACAATTTCACACTTGTAAAGAAGCTATCAAAACACAGGTGATAGGGATACTGACCTCTCTCTAAAAGAACATCAGCGAAGTTCATCACTAGATTTCCACCTAACCCAAGGTCAGGATCCTCATCTACCTTCATAGTTGATTCTTCTTGATAGGGCTCAAACCAAACCAGATAACCCTGTGCGGTTGTACCACACCAAATTTTATAGCCAATTCGAATAGGCTTTCCATTCAGGAACTGGTCACTATCAAAGCATTCACACATTGACTTATCAAAGCAATAGTATTCTTCTAGGGGAGCATACAAGAGGAAATTTTTATTCATTTGTTTTATGAGAGGCCTCAACTTTGTAAACTTATCTTTTTGATCTAGGTGGCCATTATCTGCAAAGTGCAGGTTTGAGAAAATCAATTCAAATCTGTCCCTTCGGATTGCATCTCTAACCAGGTTCTGATCGGTGTCAGAGATTTCCCAATACATTCCCCTTCTAGGACGCCTCATAAATCCACTCAAAAGCAGGACACCAAACACACACCTCATTTCTTGAACTGTGACTTCCAAGCTGATATTTTTCTGAGAAGCATAATTATTGGTTTCCTTGACAATTAAGTTGAATATTTCATCATCAAAAAATAATTCAAAAAGTTCTACTGGGTTCAACTTTTCACTTTTGAGATTCAAAAGTCCAGAATCCAGTGCTGACCAGCTTGGAAAGTTGGGTTTAATGTCTCTTTTGGTCCAACTGTTTTCTGGGAAACATGACACCTTTAACTTCTTTTGAGCAGGCTGGGTCTCAGGCTCATTATCTTTCTCCACATCCGAGTCGCCAGAGAATGCAAGGCCTTGGAGCAGTTCACTTACTCGAGCTTTGTCTTTTTTTCTCCCTTTTCGAGTAATGTCTCCTGCAGCATATTCCAAGGATGAGATGTGCATCCGGGCCCACAAGTCACCTGGGTGACAGCCCTTCACAGTGTTCAAATGTGCAACTGTCCTTTCAGTAGGGATAGGAGTACTACAAGGAATCTGGAGTGCACACCTTCTGAGAAAGAAAAAAAGAACATGTTATAAAAATCCTCAGTCATATTCTCTCACACATGATAAATCTGCTGAATTTAATCTTTTGGGGCTTAGGGTGTGTGTGGGGGTACTTACTTATTTCTCTTATGTTTCCATGGGAAGGACTTTGGCTAGATTGAACATTTCTAGCCTCTCTCCACCTCTCACTCACTCTTCATGATAGAACTAACTGTTGAACCTGGGAGAAAGAACTGGGCATCCTTGGTACACCCCTCCCTCTGTTCTCTTTAGGAGCAGGATACAGACATTCCATGCCCCTTGTTGCCCTAAGTTACACTGAGAAGACCTAAGCAGAGGGACATCTGCTATACTCCTCCTCTGCTAGTACAAGCCTATTTAGCTCTGCCTTTGAGCTGTTTTTAGCCAGTCTAACTTCTGTCACTAAGAAACTAAAGTTTCCAGAACCATCTATTTTACTCCTGCATCCCTGTCAATTGGTTCTGAACTTGAACAAGAAAAAAAAGGTTATTTATCAGGTCTCCTCACACCTCTCACAGAATTTCAGAATGTTAAAGGACTTAGCTCTTCCTAGTTCTACATTCATTTGATGGACATACTACCCTGGAGAAAAACAAATGAAACTCAACTCATTGCACTTGGAATGATTTTTGAGGCTTACAAGGAAATAAGCTAAAGTTACAAAGATGAAAAGTATTATTTTACACAAACTTTTTAATTTTTAGATATGTGCATTAATTTATTAGTGTTCTGTTGGTAAACTAGTCAAGTTTTCCAAGACATTTAACAAGCATGAAGGGTATATTTTAATATAATTTATACTATATACATTTCTTTACTTAAAACATTTATCATCCAGGGTGTCTTCAATGTCTGAATGTATTCAACACACCCCTCTTAAAAGTTCCATGAAATCCATAACTTCAGTGACATTCCTTGATCACAATGAGTCTTTCTACTGTTGATATTTAAACTCTAAGAGCTACCTTGCATTAAGTCCCATATTGTGAGGGAAGGAAATGGGAGTGAGAAATGGGAAAAAAGAGTGAGCTAAGAAAGTAGGGCAGAGGTGAGAGAGGGGGGCTAGAGAGAGGACAGGGGCTGGACCTCTGATATCACGGTTAAGCTATTGCACCAAACCTGAAATCGCCTACCTTCAGACTTTTTGTCATATGAATATCTTTATTCTCATAGGCACTGGGAATTATCCGATAGTTGCCTGATACTAAGTGTACCTCATAGGCACAATAGCAGACTCCTATTCTCCAGTTGTATAACTCTGCTCTAAATTACTGAAAGTTACTTCTCTTCCTTTAGTGGAGCTTGGCTCAGTCTTCACTAATCTTAATGCAAAATGTCATGTCTCTTAAGCTTTAAGACATTTCTATTTTAGCTGAGATTCAGCTCCTAGTTTCTCCAAGATGAACGAATGTCAATAAGGAAAATTCCCACCCCCTTCTCTGCTCTTTAGTCAAGGATCCCACCTTGCTTCCTTTCTCCTCTTTTCTCAAGTCTCTGAGGACCGAATGGCCTCACCAGAAGCCAACCCTCTGCTTGTGATTTGCTCCTTCCCTTTCTCCATTCCTGAGAAGCCTCGGAATGTTGGGCATTCCTGAACCTTCTCCACCTATTTCAATTTCCTCATTAGTTTCCTGTTTTGAATAGGAGCATCTGTTACAAGTTCATTAACTCCCACAACCAGCACTTAGACAGCATCACCGCTGTCATTCAGTTCTACCTGATCAGCTAACGTTCCTTCTGACCTGCACCTAGACACTGGTGAAGACATGGATGATTTGACGTGTTCAGGTCTCTTAACGGTGGAAGAAAATACAGGTTAATTTTCCCTTATCTGAAATGCCTGGGGCCAGCAGATTTTTCAATTTTGGATTTTTTCAGATTTTGGAATATTTGCATTATACCAATTGAGCATCCCTAACCAAAGATGCAAAATTCAAAATGCCCCAGTGAGCATTTCCTTTGAGCATCATGCTGATACTCAAAACAGCTCAGATTTTCGAACGTTTCAGATTTGAAACGCTCAACCCATACCCTGCTTGTCCACTTTTGCTCTGACATTTCTTCCTTAATTGCCATGGCAGCTTCACCTGTAGCCCTTGTTAAATTATCTGCCTTCTGGCTTCTCTATGGCTCCATAAAAATGTAAGGGAGCCCAGGGAAGAGAATCAAGCAGGACAGACTGGATCAGGATAGGCTTCTTGGAGGCAACTGCATGTCAATTTACTGCATACTGAAAATTTTGAATAGGTCGCTTTCTTGGCATGGACCTCCTATGATCACAGAAGTGAGAGTGGCAGTCGTCCTATCTTATTAGAGGGAAGCAGGCTTTTGACCAACTGGTTTCTTTGATTCCATCCAATTTTTTTATATCTGCAGCATTTGATCCACTGAGGACCATGGACACTCACCTGTTGGGCATTCCTGAGGCCTCTCCACCTTGTTCTATTTCTTCAGAAGTTTCTTGCTTTGCGTTAAACAATCTATCTTTAGTTACAATTTCTTCAGCTAAAATATAACATTAATGATTTAAATGTCATCTGTTCTGTGAATTTGGAAAAAAAAAAAAACAACTTCTAGGGTAG
This sequence comes from Cheracebus regulus, assembly GCA_963574635.1. Lineage (NCBI taxonomy): Eukaryota > Metazoa > Chordata > Mammalia > Primates > Pitheciidae > Cheracebus > Cheracebus regulus. The sequence goes on from CAUYQU010022349.1 coordinate 6,884, forward strand.
GGAATAGATGTTCCAAATTAAACAAACAAAAAAACATACTGGTGTTTCAAGGGTGCACAGTTTCAGCAATTTTACAAAATGTGGCATGGTATGGGAAAATGTTAAGAAAGGGTAATTAAAGCACCTAAGCCCAGCTGGAGAAAGGGCCCAACAGGGCAGAGCACGTTTCAAGAAAATTAGGCTGGGTGTTTTGGGAGGCTGCGGTGGGACTTCTTCAGGCCAAGAGTTCAAGACCAGCCTGGGCAACATAGCGAGACTCTGGCTACAGAAAAATTAGCTGGGTATAGTCTCAGCTGTTTAGGGGCTGAGGTGGGAGGATTGCTTGAGCCCAGGAGTTTGAGGCTGCTGTGAACTATCATAGTGATACTATGCTCCAGTATGGGCAACAGAGTGAGACCCCTATCTCTAAAAAAACTAAAATAAATAAATAAATAAATAAAGCATGAACAGCAGTGTTCTTAGACAGTGAAGATGACTTCCTCTGAGGTAAAGACAAGATCAGGCAGAGGTGTTCATGGGGCTTCCAAGTATGAAAGGTATCTGAAATAACAAGTTATATGGAATCCTTGATAGGGAAGAAAAAGGATGCTTTTGATCCTTTTTCAGATGACTGAAGGAATCAGGGAACTGGGAGGGATGATCAGAGAAGATAACGACAAGAATCAGTAAGCTGATGAGCAACAGAAGAAAATGTGATTGGGAAGCATGCAAAATGGTAAGAGTTAGAAGTCTGGAGGCAGAGGCCAGAAGAACGGAAAGGAAGGTTGGGGATCTGGAGGAAATGCAGGGTCCCAAGGGCCAAGCCGGGTGAGTGATGGCAAAATGAGAGTAGACAGGGGTCCAGTCAGAGGCCTGGGCTTACTCATCAGGCTGAGGCTCCTAACCGTCTCCTGAGCTGAGTTACCACAGAGCTTCCTCTGAGCCAGACTCAGATGCGGCCGCTTATCTGTAGCAAGGGCCTGGGCTGCTGCTTCCTCAGTCTTCACCAGTGCCTAGAAAGACAAAAAAAGAAAATAGCCTCCGTTTTCACTGTGGTAAGGAATCCAGTTGTGAAGACTGTTGACTATCACACTGTAGACCAGTAGCTCCAGCCCCTCAGGGCATTACGTAAATTTGTGGAAACCTTTCTGGTTCTAACAATGAAGCCCACCACCACCTCATGCCAATGCCATTCAGAGGGTGAGGCCAGAGATGCTAGGCATCTTGCAGTCGGTGGGACAGTCCCACACTACAAAGAATTCCTCCACATCCTGCAGGGCTTTTGAGTGTCCTGCTAGCCACACCTACAATCAATATACATCAACTGTACTGAAACATAGAATCCCGAAGAGTTTTTATAGGATGATACTGAAAAAAATCAGTAATTCAAGAAAGAGAAGGAAGGTTACATCGATTAAAGACATTGTCACAAAAGCTGACTCACTTGGACTGAGCTACATGCTGTTTTATGGCATTTTCTATGTATTTGGTTGAACAGCACTTCAATATAATATTGCAGTTATAACAAATGCAATTAAACTGATTACAAATACATAATGGAGTTTTGAGACTCCTTTTAAGACTTGGAATCTAATGTAAGTGTGGAAATCTCACTGAATTTCATGAATAAAGATTGTTTAAAAACATTTTAAAGCTATTAATTACATGTAGGCTAGAAAAGTCATACGCTGAAATTACTTATTTTGGACAATGTCTGAGAATCTCTATCTCTCTGACACTGTCCTCAAAGGGCTATCACACGGTTTCATTAACCTCCTGACACCTTCTCTCATTTTCTAACCTACTTTCTCTTTCTTGTTGTCTGAGAAAGGATACAGTGCAAGCCTTTTACAAAATGAATGTCTGTTTTGACGAGGGAGTTTCAAGACAGAAGATGTTTTCTCTTTAACTCATCATCACCCTATCCCAAACTACAAACACATAATTATTTTGGTAATAAAAAGCAAAGCTCACCTCATTTAAACACAGACATACCTCAGAGATATTGCAGGTTCAGTTCTAGACCACCTCAATAAAGTAAATATCACAATAAAGCAAGTCACATAAATTTCTTGGATTTCAAGTGCATGTGAAAGTTATGTTTACACTATATTATGTAGTCTATTAAGTGTACATAAGCATTATGTCTAAAAATGTATATATGTTAACTTAAAAATACTTTACTGATAAAAAATGCTAACAATCATCTGAGCCTTCAGAGAGTTGTAATGTTTTGCTGGTAGAGGGCCTTCCGCGATGTTGAAGGCTGCTGACTGATCAGTGTGGTGGTTGCGGAAGGTTTGGGTGGCTGTGGCAATTTCTTAAAATAAGACAACAGTAACGTTGGCCACCTTGATTGACTCTTCCTTTAACAAAAAATTTCTCTGTAGCATGTGATGTTGTTAGCATCTTATCCACAGCAGAACTTCTTTTAAAATCGTAGTCCATCATCTCAAACCCTGCTGCTGCTTTATAAACTAAGTTTACGTAACATTCTAGATCCTTTGTTGCCATTTCAACAATGCTTCACCAGGGGTAGATTCCATCTCAGGAAACCATGTTCTTTGCTCATCCATAAGAAGTAACTTATTTGTTCAAGTTTTATCATGAGATTACAGCAACTCAGTCAAATCTTCAGGTTCCACTTCTAATTCTAGTCCTTTCCACCACATCTGCAGCTACTTTATCCACTGAAGTACTAAACCCTTCAAAGACAACCAGAATGTTGGAACCAATTTCTTCCAAACTCCTGTTAATGCTGGTATTTTTACCTCCTTCCTTGAATTACAAATGTTCTTAATGGCATCTAGAATGATGAATCGTTTCCAGAAGGTTTTTAATTTACCTTGCCCAGATCCATTAGAGAAATCACTACCTATGGCAGCTATAGTCTTACAAATGTATTTCTCAAATAATGACTTAAAATTACTCCCTGATCCATGGGCTACAGAATGTGTATTGTATTAGCACACTTGAAAACATTTATTTCCTTGTACCTTTCCTTCAGAGCTCTTGTGTGACTAGGTGCTCTGTGAATAAGCAGTAATATCTTCAAAGAAATCTTTTTTTTTTAGTACTACATCTCAACAATAGGCTTAAAATATTCAGTAAACCACGCTGTAAACAGATGTGCTATCATCCAGGCTTTGTTTTTCCATTTCTAGAGCACAGGCAGAGTAGAGTTAGCATAATTCTATGGACCCTAGGATTTTCAGAATGATAAATGAGCACTTGCTTCAACTTTAAAGTCACCAACTGCATAAGCCCCTAACTAGAGTCAGACTGTCCTTTGAAGTTTTGAAGCCAGGCATTGACTTCTCTCCTCTCTAGCAATCGAAGTCCCAGATGGCATCTTCCAATATAAGGTTGTTTCATCTACATTGAATACCTGTTTATTGTAGCCACCTTCATCCATAATTTTGGCTAGATCTGGATAACCTGCTGCAGCATTTACATCAGCACTTGTTACTGATGCATTTTATGGAGACAGCTTCTTCCCTACACCTCATGAACCAACCTGTGCTGGCTTCCAATTATTCTTTTGTAGCTTACTCACTTCTGTCAGCTTCACAGAACTGAAGGAAGTAAGGGATTTGCTCTGGGTTAGTCTTTGGCTAGAGGCAATGCTATGGCTGGTGTGATTTATTTATTTATTTTTGTTTTCTTATCATTTGTACGTTCACCAGGGTAGCACTTTTCATTTTCTTCAAGAACATTTCCTTTGCATTCACAACTTGCCTGTTTGGCACGAGAAGCCTCCTACCTTTTGGTCTGTCTCTGCTTTCATCATGCCTTACTATGCTTAATCACATCTAGTTTTTGATTTAATCTGAGAGGCATGTGGCTCTTCCTTTCACTTGAACACTTAGAGGCCACTGTAGTAGTATTATTATAATTGGCTTCATTTCAATATTACTGTGTCTCAAGACATAGCAAGAACCAAGGAAAAGAAAAGAGATAGGGGAACAGCTGGTCAACGGAGCAGTCAGGACACATACAATGCTTGGTTTTCCATCTTAAGCATGGTTTGTGGCACACCAAAACGAACATAATAGTAACATCAAAAGTAAGTGATCAGAGATCACCATGACAGGTATAATAATAAAGTTTGAAACACTGCAGGAATTGCCAGAATGTGACAGAGACACAAAGTGAACACCGACTGTTAGAAAAATGGGACTGACAGACTTGTTCCACACACGGTTGCCACTAACTTTCAACTTATTTGAAAAAAAAAAAAAAAAAAAGCAGTATCTGCAAAGCAAATAAAATGAAACACAATAAAGGAGTTCTATCTGTAATATCATACCTTATTTTCTCCCCTTTATCTGTTCATAATTTTTTTGTAACTTATATTGCTTTCCTACGGCTCTCGTAACAAAGCACCACAACCTCAATAGTGGAAAACAACAGAATTGTATTCTCTCATAGCTCTGGAGGCTAGAAATCCAAAATCAAGATATCAGCAGGGCTATGTCATCTTTGAAAGCTCTATGGGGTAATTTTCCTTGCCTCTCTCCAAGTTTTTAGTGTTTGTTAGCAATTCTTGGAGTCCCTTGGCTTGTAGATGTGTTATACAAATCTCCGCCTCAGTCATCACAAGGCATTCTCCCTGTGTGCATGTCTTCACTTCGGCATCTTTCGTTTTACAACCCCTTGGTCAATTTGGAAATATGGATTTCTTATAAGAATATGAGACCCCCCCCCCCCCAAAAAAAAAAAGAATACGAGTCATTGGATTTAGGGCTCACCACATGATTTTTTTTTTTTTTCCTGATTTTTGTGGAGAATGTCATTGGTATTTTGATAGAGATTGCACTGAATCTGTAAACTGCTTTGGAAAGTACTGTCATTTTAATAATAACCTTCTTCCAATTCATGAACATGGAATATCTTTCATTGTTTTTGTGTCCTCTTCAATTTGTTCTATGAGAGTTTTAGTTTTCCTTATATAGGTCTTTCACTTCTTTAGTATTTAAATACTAAATTATAAATAAAATACTAAAAATTATAAAATACCTAGGGAATTTAAACACTAAATTTAAACATTAAGTTAAATTTAATTTTTAAATTTTTTAGTGTTTAGTATTTAAATTTCCTAGGTAATTTACATTTTTTGTAGCTACTGTAAATGTGATTATTTTCTTGATTTCTCTTTCAGATTGTTCACTATTGGAGTGTATAAATGCTACTGACTTTTGTGTATTGATTTTTTTTTTTTTTAAATTTTATTTTTTTTTTTAAAGAAAGAGGAAGAGATTTTAGAAAAGGAGAAAGAAAGAAACTGCAAAAGAAAGAAAAAAATGAAAGAGAAAGAAAGAGGAAGAGATTTTAGAAAAAGTGAGAAAAGGAGAAAGAAAGAAACAGCAAAAGAAAGAAAAAAAGAATGAAAGAAAGAAAGAGGAAGAGAAAGAGGGAGAGAGAATGGGATTCTTGTTTTATTGCCCATGCTAGAATACAGTCTAAAAATGCATATTAAAAACC
>CAUYQU010022350.1:0-27850 GCA_963574635.1 Cheracebus regulus
TTAGCATTTCGTTAAATCTTCTTTCAAGGTTCTTAGTTTCTTTGCATTGGGTTAGAATATGTTCTTTTAGCTCACAGAAGTTTCTTATTATCCACCTTCTGAAGCCTGTTTCTGACAGATCATCACAGTCATTATCCATCAGGTCTTGTTCCCTTGCTAATAAGGAGCTGCGATCCTCTGTAGGAGGAGAGACATTCTGATTTTGGGTGTTCTCAGCCTTTTTGCACTGGTGTCTTCCCATTTTTGTGGATTTATCCACCTGTCATCTTTGCAATTGCCGACTTTCAGACTGGGTCTCTGAGTGGACGTCTGGCTTGTTGATGAAGTTTTTTCTGTTTCTTAGTTTTCCTTCCATGAATGCCCCTTTCCCACAGAGCTAGGCCTTCCCGGGTTCAGCTGTGCTTGCTGTGAAACTCTCAGTCCTCAGCGCTTCCAATTGCTGTTCTCCTTGTGGGAATGGGACCAGCTGAGCCTGACTAAAAGGGCACCCAGTCCCGTACACTCCACACTGAGAAGCGCTGTGCCAGGGCACCGGCAAAACAGCCGCGCCGGCCAAAAGAGTCACGCTGGCGATCTGTGTGCCTCCTCTGCCAGGAATCTCCCAGTTGGTGGGCAACAAAAATTCGGTCTGAAATTGTGGCATCCACTTGTTCTCTGCACTTTCACTGGGGGAACTACAATCCTGAGCTGCTGCTACGTGGCCATCTTGGATCTCTCTCTGCCCAGTGATGAAGTTTTTCTGTTTCTTAGTTTTCCTTTGGCGGACGCCCGTTCCCCACTGAGCCGGACCTTCCCGTGTTCGGCTGTGCTTGCTGTGAAACTCTCAGTCCTCAGCGCTTCCAATTGCTGTTCTCCTTGTGAGGGTGGAACCAGCCAAGCCCGACTAAAAGGGCACCCAGTCCCGTATACTCCGCACTGAGACGTGCTGCGCTGGGGCGCCGGCAAAACAGCTGTGCCGGCCAAAAGAGTCACGCTGGCGACCAGTGGGGCTCTTCCACCGGGAATCCCCCAGTCTGTGGGCAACAAAAATTCATCTGAAAGTGCGGCATCCACTCGCTCTCTGCGCTTTCTCTGGGAGCTACAATCCTGAGCTGTTGCTAATCAGCCATCTTGGATCTCTCTCTGAAAGTCTATTTTTAACTTGCTTTGAATGATGCTTTTGAAACACATCAAAGATTTTATATGTAAGCCAAGTGGTTTTGACTTGAGTAATAATTCTTTCCCACTTATCCATTCCTGCTACCTTCAAATCACATCTAACAACCATAGGAAATGGTCTCATGCCCTAGTGGGAAGGAGTTAGGACCAGATAGGATTGCAAAAGTAAACCCTTAGGAATTTTCAGAACATAACAACATCAGTATCAGTGTTCTAATACAGGTTAAAACTGAGAAAGATTCACTTCCATTGATCTCTTTCTTATCCCCCACATAAAAATATTAACCTTCAATATCTCCATCTGAACCATGATACTGATCAGGGTAAGAAATAAACAGAAGATTCTTCCTTAGCAAATTTCATTGATTCCACTAGTTTAGTAGAATCTTGGAATGGCTTTTGAGGCTTTTGGGGTTTTTTTTTTTGCCTCAGGAGTATTGCTAGCCCATAGGCTGCCTTTGTATGAATTAGAAAATGGTACCCGGCCCCCAAGGCATTTTACTTCCATGTCAGGAAATTGTGATAATATACTGACTTCCTTAAAAAGAAACACTTCTAAATCTACAAGAAAAATTATCACGCTAAATATCAAAGCTATGTTGTTTGTGATGCGAATTATGCCCTTTATTTAGATGTGGCACCCTTGTACAGTTCTCACCTGCTCAGCTCTTCCTCCCTCCCACTTCACTGTCAGTCTTCTGCATTTGCTAGCCAGCCTGAATGCTCCTTAGACTCCTATGGAAATTCTGTTAAACGGCTCTCTCGAAAATCACTCATGCTGTTCTTCCTGCCAAATCCAAGTCTACCTTCTTGGAACTCTTTGCCCTCTCTTAATCCTGATTCTCTTCTTCCCTTTTGTACCAGCAATTTTTGTCCTGCACCTGTTTTCTATGGACTCCCTTCTTAGACTTCAGTTCTGAAGAATCTGGTCAGTCCTTGCTGAGATAAAATGGTCCTCGGAGCTAAGGGATTTAGCAAGTGGAAACTGCAGGTACTGCATGTTCCACATGTCTTAACCTGTACTACTTCACTGTTTCCCACAGCAAAGATTCCAGTCAAATATTTGTCTTCCTGTAAAAATTTAGGGCACAGCCTTCTCTATTTAGTGACATCTGTGACTTGAGCCATATGTTGTTCCATGTCATCTGCAGAGACCCATGACTTGTTCATTAAAAAGACCTAGAAGTCAGACTACATAGGAACTAGAGAGACTTCAGTGCAGTCACTGAACTACAGCTCTCTGCTTCTGGCTCCCTACTTTCTGAAGCACTTTAGGGAAGATGGTCCTTCACCAATCTTGCAATCCAATGGCCACCTAGTAAAATGAGGAACAGACATTCCTCCCAGCCCTGTGGGCTAGATGAGTAGCTAGTGTCTCTTCTATAGGTTGGTGATGGTCCCAGGTTGAAGAATGAGCTCTTTATGACCTACTGGGCTGGGGCATCATTGGGTTCCTGGATGACATTCTAATATAGTCCATGACCTGCCTTAAGCTCCTGGGTAAACCCTCTCCGTATGCATAATGTGGATAATATACTTAGCGTCTCTCTCCAAAGAAAACTTCTTCTATGTTAACAAGGGTTAGCAGTGTGCTGGAATGGTACATTCACCTCTCTTGTGCATGGTAGCTCTCCTGTACTCCCTTTAACAATCCAAACACTCGAGGTGTCCTGAGATTTGTTTAATAATAGGGCCGTTTTTCCCTCCTGATAATCCCATCAAGAACCACCTGAAGAAAAGGCAGCCATTTAAAAATCTGTGGCATTCAAAGGAGATTTCCAATATATGAATGCCAGCTCTCTTTATCTTTAATCCTCTGTTTTTTCTTACTGTTGGTAAGTAATAACTTATCCCACCAATGGGAGGGGAGGCGGGGATTGGTTTTATTTTGTTTTTTTATAAGTGCACTTTTTCTCCAACCACCTTATATGCAGGAAGTAAAGTAAATATTGACCTAAAAACATTAAAGCACCTTCAAACACCAAGTAGTTTTTCCCCTAGAATTACTGTAGAACTAGAAAATGGCCTCGGTTGTCATTGACCTTGGTTTAATGCCTGGTTAAACCCTAAGGAAACTGCTTCCAAGACTGCATTTAGATGCTTCAGAAGTTATTGGAATGTGGTCCACAAAAAATATTTCATATCCTGGTTTACTTGCCTGAAGAACCTCCATGAAGTAAACTCTATACAGGAAACAATCCCATCTTCCAGGGTGAATATTCACTCATTTGCTTTTCCAGCCAGGAGCTTGGAAGAAGCCAGCAGGCAATGTAGTCATTTGGTAATGTCCTTCCTACTGCCAAGATGGATTAATGCTGGGAGACCTTACAACGGTTGAGTAATCGGTAGTGCGTGCAGGCCCTCCAAGTTCCCCGAGGTATGATTATTTTCATACGTACATTTCTGTCATCATCCTCCAAAGGGTGCTTTGTCATTTCCTTCACTCTTTCCTCACTGGACTCTCAAGTCTGTATTAGAAGGATGACACCATTTTCAACTCACTGCCAATCTACTCAAACTGAGTGTTGGTGAGCACTTCAAGGACATTGTAAAATGTGAGGGTTTTACTAACAAAATTACTCTGGTTTCCCTTTAAATGATCTGGAAAAGTATGAATAATTGTTTATTAAAATATGATTTAGAACCTAATCATCCCCTACATCCATTGCCTTGTTTATTATGTTCCTACCTAATCCTCAGGTTGGCATTAAAATGTCATGGACCTACTAAGATCTCAGACTATGAGCAACTAAACTGAAACAACAATGTAAATATGTAAGATGTGAGTTTTAAAATTAATTCCACTTTGCATTTTTTAGCATTATTACATTTACTCCCTGAGCTGGTCTCACCATCACTCCGACTCTTCAACTTGTGTTCAACTCCCTTCTGGAAGTAAATAGGCCTGTGAAATGGGAAATCAGACATCAAAAGAGCTCACACTCTGACCTTTTATTCAAGTTCTGTCCCTGCCACCAACTAGCTGGGAGTCCTTAGAGGATATACTTAAACTTTCTGAGTTTAAAGTGATTTGCACAATGATCAATAAATGCTAACCACGACAGCATTCTTTTAGTAATATATATTATTAATATTATTTCCTCCTTCAACCAAAGCTTGAGTATAGAACCCTTGTCTATATTGGGTTCCAGACTCCTATAAACTTTACCTTACACTCTTCTTTGCTGGCTGAGCAGGGAACCAAATGGATGTCTGCTCAGCAGAGCTGTGCAGCCATCTTGGATTCTCCTGTTACTCTCACCGCTGGTGGTTCTTGTACCAGAGCCCCAAACCCTCTCTTGGTGCTTTATATACCTGCTAAGCTTTTCCTACGGGTTACTCAGGAGATTAGATGCTTCTGTCCTCTTTCCAAAGCCCTTCTGCTCTGAGTCCTAGATCTTAAGGCCATCTCCAGTAGCAGGGCTACAATTTTAGAAGACAGAGCCAAACGTATCTCTAAAACCTGGGAAGCTCTTAGCTTCATCCGTCAGAGGGCTCCCCAGGGATCAGTCTTCTATGGTTCTAAAAGCAACCCCAATCCCATGTATGCTGTGTTGCAAAAGCTGGGTGCTGCTGCTGATTTGAGGTGGCCCAAGCCATAAGCCAGAGGCCCTGCTTTGGCTCCTGTTAGAATCACTCAAAAACTTTGAAAAACACAGATGTCTGTCCCACTCCCAACTCTGGGACTCAATACTTTTTAAAGCTTCCTAAGTAATTCTGATGATAAACATCAATTTGAGAAGCTCTGATTTGAGCAGCTACCAAACATCCCTATCTATTCATTCCTCCCATGTCTTGGAACTGCACTATCTTTCTGAGCTACATAAACCTGCTGCTGTTTCTCCTAAATTCAGTTAGTTGTTGACTCTGGTTACCATAAGCTCCAAACAGGTGACAGGGAATCAAGCTGCTGATTGTAGCTTAGGAGCCTCTTTTCCCCATGCTCAGCCCGTTGAGCCCAAAAAAACATTAAAGATATCATATTTCATCCAAAGAAATATAATCAAGCGAGAACCGGGGTTGTAGAATCAGTAGCCATTAGTGTGGACAATGGATTTGAGTTCAAAAGATTTAAAGGCCTGAGACTCCAACAGTGATCAAAAGCAGATAAAAGGCCCTTCTCCCTGCCAAGGCAATCTAACATGCTGTAGCACTTACTGTACTGGTGAACTTCATGAAGCAACCCTAGTGAGACCTTTGTTTTGTAAAGAAAAAGGAAATAGAAAGATTGTGACAGTTCTTGATGTGATTCAAACAAATGTGCAGAGCAGTACGTCTGAGGTGTTGTTGAGAGGTGCCGTGCTGCCCACCTGGCCAACTCCAGCTCTATCTCCCTTCATCTCTGTGTTCCAGGTACTTTCTTACACCCTGCCCACTGGACCATGGGCCTTTGTGGTTCACTGATTAACACTTGCCTAATCAACTAGACAAACACAGGGTGGGGCAGCTGAGATGCCAGGGCTTATGGAGCTCCTTCAAAACCGATGGGGAGGCCAAGTTAATCTAAGAAACTGCTGCAGGAGGAAATGCTGTGAAGGCAAGATAGAGGTGTCCCTCGGGGCCGAGTGGCTTCTCAGTGAATGGACTTCCATTCTTTTCTGCTTGACCAGCCTAAAAACAAGAGGCTGGCCTCACAGGGGATTCTTCTTAGAAGATATTGCAGAGCCACTTATAAGACTAAAGTATTTCACAGCCCAATATTCTTACTGACATCTCAGACCACCCCTCTCCCCACCTTCTTTTAATCACTTTCTTTTCTCCTCCAGGGCACAGACAGCTTTTATGCAAATTATCTCTCTGGACGGGTGTGAGGGCTTTCACAAAGCAAGAGGCATTCAAGGTCCTTTATCTCTCATGGGCAACCTGTTTGCCACAGGGCTGCTAGACGCCCACGGTTTTCCCTGATGTCTCTCATCACAAGGGCCGTGGGGCACGGCCGCCTCCAGCCTGGCTCCAGACCTGGGGCTTCGCCACCCCCCAGCAGCGGGCGCACAGCCTCCCGGTTACCCCCAAAGCTGTGGATTGCAGTGTTCTAGTAATGGATGAAATCCCTTAACCAACTGTAATAAAAATAAGATCGTGAATAACATGTGACTATAGTACAGATCGCCACAAAACTGGCGGCTGTGAAACCCACACTTTGAGAAGCATGGTCTCCCTCTCGAAGCGGCTTCCAGTGACGGTGCAGGATCTAATTCACCCTTTTTGGCTCGGGTACTGGAACAGGTCTCAGCCAAACTAATGTCTCACCGCCATGGTGATAATCGTCTTTAAAAGCACAGCTAGTCGGTGCGCGACCACTGCATAGTAGGTAAGAACCTGCCGGGGGAGGGACCGCTGAGGGCCACCGGCAGCGTATGGGCTGCCAGGGTCGGGAGCGCACCGCTCGCCGCTGCGCATGCGCTACCCAGGCCGCGGGCCGGAGAAACCTCCTGGAGGCGGGAGGCGGGAGGCGGGGAGTGCGCGGGGGAGGCGGGAAGCGAGGAGACGCGAGGTGGGGGAGGGGCGGGCCAGACTTTGGGGGCGGGGCACAGCGGCGTCCCGGCTGGGCGGCACCGGCCAGACCCCAGCAGTGTCGCGGCGTCTGAGATTGCAATCTCGTCTGGGGCACTCTCGCGCCTCGCCCCGACCCGACTTCTTTTCAGGGATTAGGCCTGACTTCATGATTAATCAGCACTTTCTGATTTCCTTAGGGTGACGTCATCTCTGCTCAGAGATAAAACAGGCTCCTCTTTGAGGACTGCGGGCCGTCTGGGGGCCCGGGTCCGGGAGGCTGTCCCGGGGACCCCGCCCCTCCCACAGGGGACGGCCAGATCGCTCTGCCGGCCCCTGGAACGCAGGGTTCCTCGGCCACAGCGCGTCTTGTTTATTGCTTTTGCGGACTGGTTAAATGCAAAAGCTCAAGGTTTTCTTTTTTCCGTAATTATAAAAGTAGGACATGCTCTTTTAAAGCGTAGAAAATTACAAAGAAAAGACTAATCACCCAAAGCCCCACACCCTCTAGATTCAACCACTGTTAATTTTGATGCATTTCCTTCCTGTCTCCCCCGCACCCCCTTTCTTTGCAGCAGATCTTCAGATTTTTAACATCATTTAGTCACGTTATATCATTTTGTAGCCTACTTTTTTCACTTAATATTGTGGCAGAAACTTTTTTTGTGCTTTTTTCAAACATTGCTTTAAAGGTCATAAAGAGTCTCTAGTGGAGGTATCATCAAGTACTTAAATATTATTTCTATTTATGAGCATCTAAGATGTTCCCAGTTTTTACTAGTAAGAGGTAGACCATCCCTTTACCCTTATGTTTGCCAGAGTTTGATGGTGGTTGGAACATACAAGCTCCAACTAAAAATTTGATCAAATATATGTCAAATTGTGAACAAAACTTGAAAGCTTCCGCTCTTTTCCATATTGCTAGTGGTAGAGAACCTGGAGAGAAGCTGATTGTATGCAGGTTGAGCTTTTGTGCCTGTGAAGGAAGGCCCTGACCTGAATGGGAGGCTGAGAGTTTTGCAGTGGGAATGGAGGCTGGTGGCAGAAGGCAGAATGAGAAAGAGGGGAGACAGTCAGCTGGCATCTAAAGGAAGAACTCCCCATGAAGATAAATGGCTGATGATTTTTGGAACACTGATGTTGAACGTGCCATTTTAATTCTGTTAGTCCAAGCTCCAATGTCCTTTTTTCTTTTGCTAAAAGACTAGAGAAGTACAGGAGAAAGAACTGGGCCTAAGTGAAGAAAGAATCACACAATTTAGTGCATTTTCTGCCTTGTGATCTGCCCTCCTTCTCCAAAGTCCTTTTTCCACTTCATGAAAGAGTAACATAAGGTTTCTGTAAGATTCTAGATATCTAGGATAAGCAGAGGACATGAACCATCCTGATCTCTCTCTCTCTTTAAGATGGGATCTCGCTCTGTCACCCAGGCTGGAGTGCAGTGAGGATCTCGGCTCATTGCAGCCTTGACCTCCTGTGTTCAAAAAATGCTCCCGCCTCAGCCCAAAGCCTGTAGCTTGGACTGCAGGCTCACACCACGCCCAGGTAATTTTTATACTTTTTGTAAAGATGGGGGTTTCACCATGTTGCCCAGGCTGTTCTCAAACTTCTGCTGAGCTCAGGCAATCTGCCCGCCTCAGCCTCCAAAAGTGCTGGGATTACAGGTGTGAGCACCGTGCTCGGCCCATCCAGAACTTCTCTGTGAGGTCTGGCATGAGCCTACTTCTATTTACCTCCTGCAAATCACCATAATTGAAAGCTGTTCACTTCTAAAATTAGGTTACAGGAACAAGAAAAAAAAAAAGTAAGTTTTGGTAACAGAAGGTGATGGTGGGAGAAAGGCTGGTGGTTTGAGAATATTGGTTAGCTTGGTTAGTAAAGGGCATGTAACTCTACGACTTTTTTTTTTTTTTTTTTTTTTTGAGACAGAGTCTTGCTCTGTCACCAGCCTGGAGTGCAGTGGCGCAATCTCGGCTCACTGCAACCTCCACCTCCCGGGTTCAAGCGATTCTCCTGCCTCAGCCTCCCGAGTAGCTGGGATTATAGGCATGTGCCACCACGCCCAGCTAATTTTTGTATTTTTAGTAGAAACGAGGTTTCACCATGTTGGTCAGTCTAATCTTGAACTCCTGACCTCATGATCCATCCACCTCAGCCTCCCAAAGTGTTGGGATTACAGGCGTGAGCCACCACACCCAGCTTCTGCCTTGATTTAAATTTGCATGACAAAGTAGGTAATTTTGTGTAGCTGGCACATACTTTACAAAGTAGCTGTCCATTCTTGAGCCACCTGAGAATGGCAGTGAAGCAGTGATATAACTTCAAAAGGAAGAGACTGGCTGTGGTGGCTTGCTTTTCCCTCTGAACGCCGAAGATGTGCCTGTGTCCCTGTCTCCTTCCCAGAACAGCTCCCTCTACTGACGGTATGGCTATCATCCTCCTAACCCACTTCCTCACCACTGTGGTCTCCACCTAGAATGCAGGTAGGCGACTGTCTCCACAGAGTGATATTTTCTCAAAGAGTAGAGAAAACCCAGCCTGCTGAAGGCAACACTCTAGACCTGGCTTCCAGCCACAAACCCACTAGCTCCTACATCTCCAATTCTACTCCTTTGTTTAGTACCCAGGGATTCTCACTGTTTCCATTGCTGGAGGAAGGTTCCCTTCTGGCTATCCAGTTCACATAGGATTGGGAAGAAGCTAGCTCCATTCTCGTCATAGCCGGTGAGATCAGTCCCTCCAGGGTTGGGCTCTCAGCATCCCTTCGCCGAGTCACAACATTCTCTAGACACTTGCTGACCCTGCTATGTTCTGCCTGTTAAAAGGTCATCTGCTTTTTGAATTCTTTCCACTCTCCTCCCAATTACTTGTGATAGTCTCTTAGAAGGTTAAAAATAACACTTATTTCCCCAGTGGTTTTGTATATTTCCATTTGGCAAACTTTATTTTGTTCCATGTGTTTCTAAGGGAACAGAAATGAAAATGGTTTATGTCCTACTTCCTACACTGGCCTCAATGATGTTGTCAGAAATGGAATTGTCTTTTGGTCCAAAGTGGGTACACCCAACCATAAGCTAGGCTTTAATGCAGAAACTATATAAACTACAAAGACAATGGACATTGTTTGACTACTGGAAAATCTACTGCATTGTACTTCCTTTAACCAAGCAGTGAATTTTTTAAATAGGTAGATTTAAGCCACTTTGATGGGCATGATAACAGTATAAAACTAGGTCACAGTATAAGCATAAACTATGACACTGTGTCACATTACTGAACTCAAACTAAGGGCAATATAAGACGTGAAGCTGGAGGGCAGTTGTTACTGGAAGGAGCACATGGAGGGGCTTCTGTGATGCAGGAAATGTTCTATTTGAAGATCCAGGTGATAATTGTATGAGTTTGTCCAGATTGTGAAAAATCACTGGGCTCTATACTTATAATCACATTTTTCTGTATTTATGTTCTACATACACAAAACACTTAGAGACTTTGTTGCGATAGGCAATTAAGACTGAGAGCAATTGTTCTTTCATTCAACAAACATTGTTTTAGTTCCCACTTGGTTCTCAATGGTAAGCAAAGACTGTACATATTACAGAAATGAGTAAACTAAGGGCCACACAGCCTGATTTCAAGGATTTTACAGTTAATAGCTACAATGTAAGTACAAGTGTTCAGTGTGCAAACCAATATTAGATTCTTAGTTGTGATAAATGTACCATTGTAATGTAACATGTGAACATTGGGGGAAACTTGCTAAGGAGTATGTGGGAAATCTCTGTGCAAGTTTTCTGTAAGTCTAGCCCTCTTCTAAATATAAACTTGTTTAAAAAATTTCTCAATTTCATGAGAATGACTATGAGGGAGACATTATTTTTGGACCAAAGAAATCAGAAGTGACTTTGTAGAAGAAAAGAATGATCAAGCTGGGCCTTAAAGGAAGAATGAGATTATAATAAAGGGAAATGGAAAAGAAGTTTTTAGACAGGGGAAACATGACACAAAAAACTGTGGAATGTGTGAAAGGACAGGATGGGGACTGATGAAATGGGAGCACGAAAAGGGTGGAGTGCAATAGGACCCAAAGAGCAGAGGGTCTTGAAAGCGAATCGCGAAAAGGCTTAAATTTTTTAAGTTAACTAACACACAAAAATTAAGCTCTGAATTGCTAATTTATAATGAAAAGCAAAGATATTAACTAGAAAACAGATAAAAATTAATATACTCAAATCATCTCCCCAAATCTCTGTATGTCTGCCACAGAGCTAAAGGAATTAAGTCATAGCATTTATAGAACACTTGCTACGTGATCACTACTTTATATGTCTGTTATCTTATTTAATTATCCTAAGATCCTTATGAAACAAGTCTTATTTTATTTTACAGATAAAAAATTGAGAACTTGTTTATTTCCAACAAATACAAAAGAGTTATAAAGAACAGATACAGCCACCTGAGAACTTATTTGTTTCCAACAAACACAAAAGTCATAAACGTCAAAAATAATAAAGGACTTGGTGCGAGGATGTGCTTCAGTGGTTGAAATGGATATCTGAGTTGGAAATATGTTTACATTTACATTTTGTTTAAATTTATTTTTTAACTGAAAAGATAGTCATCTGGGACTAATTTGAGTTATTCAAGACATACTGGTCTTGCTAAGCCCATTTATCAAGTGTGTTTTAAGAAATAATTCTGACAAGTGTATTTGGCAAGGGTAATTATCACAGAGTACCAAAAACTGATCAAGTCTGGCCTACACAGACCAGACACAGTACAGGAGAGCTCTTTCCTAGTTCAGTTAGAAACTCGTGTTTTATGGAGTCAGAGACAACACAGCTAACTCCGTGGACTATAGGATGGACATCCCAGCTCCAAGCTGTGAATGTTTCCAAGTAGTTCCAAAGGGAATGAAAAGAATTTAATCTTCCCATCTTGGGGTTTTCTAGAAGCATTGTGACTTGCCTTCAAAGCCAAGTTACTATGTATTTGAGAGTTGTGTGGCTCAATAGTTGCTAATGTCATTTTTCTCCCTACTAAATACTTGGATAAGACACAGTGAGAAGAAAATAGGTTTTATTTTGGCTTTTAATAATTCTCTAATCATGCAGAAATGAAAAGTTTATAAAAAGTTTATAAAAATGAAAAGTTTATAAAAGATCCATAGTTTCCATTGAGAATTTCCTTCCTTTACTTTTTCTAAGAGTTCCCTTCCCCACAATAAACCACAAAACAATTTTTCCTCTCTTTATGTTTGTTGAAAGAGAATTAAATTCTTGAGTGGAAATTTTGTTTTCCTTTAATTCCCAACAAACTGCATCCCATACCTGACAGCCTCAAGGTAGGAAAGCAGCCGAGTTATTCAAAGAAGCATTTTGTTCTTGGTCTTGCCATTCAATATCACAGGGTGTGATGAAAACTGGAACAAATATGGAAATCACAGAAGTGCCAGAACATTACATTTAAAAAATGGAATTATTTGAGTCAATCTGGAATGTCTGGTTCTTTTGGTTTGGGCCTCATGGGTAGCATTGTGCTTCAAAAACAACTCGAATTGGCTACCAGGATTCCAGAAGAGTAACATAATCCTGTACCTTTGTGGAGAGATGCTTATCTTTATGTCTACTGTTAGCAGAAAGAGGCTGGATTCTTCCACCTTTTCATGTTTCAAAATAAAAATTGTTCAAAAAGTTCCAAACCTGAATGGAATTTGGAAACAAGAGTGGGAGGAGGTACTTCCTCAAGTCTTTTTGGTTTGTGCTGTTTTTTATTTGAAATAAATGCTCCACCATGAGTCAATATCCTCTAGAGCTACAGAAATGTGGGGTTTGGGGAAGGTTCATCCTCACCACTTTTCCTTTTGTGATTTGGCATTTAGAGAAAAGGTCCTAGAAAAGATTAGTAATTCTGAATACAGTGCTTATATCTCCCCAGGAGACAGAGACACTTAAAGGAGACCAGGAGCTGGAAACAGCTCAACTCCTGGCAAATGCAGCCTGCAGCCCAGTGACCTCCACCCCTTGGAGTGATGCTACTACCTCTGTAAAGGGCTCCACAGAGGGCTGTGAACACAGGGCAGGTCTCCCTTTGCTCTTGTCAACAACACACAAAGTTGTAGGGGTGTGTCTGGCCTTGATAAAGGGCTGGGGAGAACCAAAGGGAATTACAGCATATGAAGAAAGGAATTTTAAACCGTGTCATCCAACAAGGGGGAAAAAAAAGTCCCCACTGAGTTTAGGGGACACACCCAAAATCCTAACCTGTTGACTTGCTATCCCATAGTGGGAATGAATCCCTAGGTACCTTCAGGACTCAAGCACCTCATCCCTCGGGGGTTTGTCTACCTCCAGCATTCTTCCTCTTCCTGATGTAGTACAAATCTCCATCCAAATGCCACCCAAGAGTCTTGGGTCCAGTTCCCTTGAAGGCCTCACCTTCAGGGTGGTGTGGACTGCAGACTGAATTCTTCTACTTGGAAGGAGTATGTGTACACACACACACACACACACACCCATTCATCACAAAAGGACATTCTCCTGCCATACCATTCTCACATAACAGAAATGTAACACTGGCACAGTAATATTGTCTAATATAATACTTCTCAAATAAATCACTTGGAGGGGGCTGGAATTCTTCGCTTCTGACAAGCTCCCAGGTGACACTGCCACCACTGCTGGGCCACAACCCACACTCCAAGTAGCACTGATCTATTATACAATCCATATTCAACTTTCTTCAATTGTCTCAAAATATCTTCTACAATTCTTTTCTTCTAACCCCCTTTCAGGATCCAGGTGGGAATGGTGCCTTACATTTGGCTGTCTGATCTCTTTAGTCAGAGGACAGGAACATTTTATCGGCTGCTCTCTTAGTTATACAAAGACCCAGGGAAAGTGTAGAGACTTCCCCTTGTGAGACCCCTCCTCCCAGTTATACTTAGAAAAGGACCACCCTCCTCACAGTCTCAGTAAATGAGGGGCAGAAAGAGAGTGATATCTTGCCTAGTTACTTCTGGAAGGAAACACCTGGAGATGACACCGTGAAGTGATGAGAGGGCAACAATGGTTAGGCTCTATGATACATGTTTTTTGCATATCACACACATTGACCATCAGGGTTAGAAGATCTACCTCAGAATAATAGAACAACATTCAAAAACAGCTTCAAAGATGTTTTGCTCTTCTTATTCTCAGACTTGAAGGGTTGATCCCATCTCTCCAGAGAAATTAGAGTCCAACGCTATCAACAAGCAGGATGCACTCCCACGAGGTGGACAAATGTCATTTCCTATTTTCTAAGGTTTGGAGTCTTGATAGACATCATCCCTTCTAGAAAAACTCTCCAAAGGGCTTCAAGCAGGATGGGCAATGGGGATCTGTAACTTCCCAAACCCCACTGCTCTCTCCAGTGTGGGTGGCAATCTCCTCCCTCGCTTAATGTGCCCATAACCACTAAGCCCTGCTACCTATTCATGGTGGCCTCTGTTAAAAGCAAATGTTGCCTGGAAGGAAGTATGCTAGATTAGTCCTTCTAGTCAGCTAGCTGACGGACACTCTCACCTGAAGAACTGGAAATCAGGATAGGTTATTTTTCAAGTTGACGAGGAGGGGTGTGTTATGTGGCACAGGGACTTCGCCAAATAGAAGTGAAGGGGCAGAGGGAACTCAGATAGCAGGAAGCACAGCACATTATTGAGCATCTGCAACAAGAACAAACCTCTCAAGAAAGGAGATGGCACTGAATGGGGACTGAGAAGTTCCCTGTTCACCAACCTCACCCTTTAGGGCAACACATTGCATTCCCATGCAGCAAAGAAATTTTTTCACAGAATAAAAAAAAGAATCCAAGATTAGGTGCTAGATTCAGTACCCCCACTTTCACCAAAATACAATATTCTACACTCCCTACAACATTTTTTAGGAGTATTTTAGTCTCTTCTGGAGCATTTCCTTTGCAGGGTCCAAAATCTGCCTGCATTCTTATAGAATTTATAACTCTTAACAGCTACCAGTTATTGACTGCTTTCAACACAAGCACAATTCTAAGGGCTTTACACACATTCAGTCATTTAATCTCCACAACAGTCCTAAGAGGGCAGTGCTGTTACAGTTCCCATTTACAGATGAGGACACTAAAGCACTGAGAGATTTAGTAGCTAGCCCAAGATTACTCATTTCTAATCTGGGCCCAAGAAGTGGACTTCCAAGGCCACTTGTCTAAACTACCTTCTAAGGAGACACAAAACAAAAATAACTGCTGGCTTACAGAAGTTTAAATCCTAAAATATGTAGCACATACCTATTAAGTAATCATTCAACTTATGATTTTTCTTTTCTTTTCTTTTCTTTTCTTTTTTGGTAGGAGGGGGAAAGAGTCTAGCTCTGTCGCCCAGGCTGGAGTGCAGTGGCACGATCTCGGCTCACTGCAACCTCCACCTCCCAGGTTCAAGCGATTCTTGTGCCTTAGCCTCCTGAATAGCTGGGATTACAGGCATGTGCCACCGCACCCAGCAGCCATTCAACTTACAATTTTTAAATTTATAATTGATTGCAATGTAGTTGTCTTGAAAATTTCTTACCTTGGTTTTCTGCTTTTTCTATTTTCTATGTTTTGCTTGTGGTGGGCTTAGTACAGGCCTCCTGGGGAAAAACTTGCACGAGAGAGGAAAGATAAAGATTTCTTCCATGACTCACTCATGACAGGAAGCCTCCCCACAGCTGCAGGTGGGATTTGAGAAGGGATTTGCAGGGGAAGGGAAAGGGAAAGAGATAGAGTTGGGAGGTTTGCTGGGACAGACAGACAAACACCAAAAAGTTAGGTATGTAATGTATATAATGGTATTTGTGAACACACTGAGGTAACACCCTTGAAGCTCTCTTTTCCACATTCTTCTTATTACCCCCACCCCATCTCCCCCTACCATCCCCCATCGCAGCCCCCTCACCATCACTGAGTCTTGCCTCCTATTTCAGGGAGAACATAGAGGCCATCAAGTGAGAGCTTCCTGCCTCTCGGACCATTATCTGTATCTCTTGCCATCTTTGCCTCCTTCCTCTTACCTTGAAAGAGTTGTCCCTCCTTCAGGGTGAGTCCTGCACCCTGTGGTCTAAACCCCATCTCCTCCTTCCTCCATCCGCCATCACCCTTTACTTCTGCACTTCCATCTGCTCCTACCTCTCAGCATATGTTTATGCTGAAATCCCTGTTACTGAAAAATAAAAATTCCCTCAACAGTGCCTTCTTACAGCAGTTTTCTCTCCTTCTGAAAGAGTGGTCTGAGTTTATTCTTTCCATTCCTCACCTCTGTTCCTTCCATACAGAACACACCCTGGCCTCTACCTTCACCACCATTGAAATTACCTCTGTTAAGATCACCAAGAACTTCTTAACAGCCAATTCCAGAAGTCCTTTTTATCTGGGCTACCTGCAACATGCGACTTTGTTGACCACCTCCTCTTACAACCTCTCCTTTCTTGGTTTCTGGGCCGTGGTACTTCCCTGCTTCTCCTCCTATCTCCATCTATCTTCTGAGGCAATTGTCTTCGTTCCTTGGTGTTTCCTAAGGTTCTACCTCCAGCTCTTTTCTCATTGCCTGTGCATTTTCTCTGGGCGATCTCAGCTGCGCCTCCCATTTCAGCTACATCCTAACCATTTGTCTCCACCCTTGATGCTACCTCTTGTTAGAGCTCTGTTCTTGCTGATCTCACTTCTGCACTTTCTACTCACTCTTGAACCCACTCTGATTAGTCTATCATCCCTACCATGCCATTTAAACTGTACTTGTCCAGATCCCAGCAGCAACCTCTACGTTCCAGTGGTCAGTTCTTAGGATCTTTCTTCACTCCATCTCTCAGCAAGAGGAGAAATGACTGGTTACTTCCTTCCATTTTGAAACTACCTTTTTTTTTTTTTTTTTTTGACTCATGAAACACCACGGTCTCCACAGTAGGAGCTAGTTTTTATCAATGAGTAAAAGAATACCTGGAGACTCGGTATTCTTTTATTCATTAATAGAAATTAGTTCCTTCTCATCTGCTCAAATGCGACCCATGGGCATGACCAAATGGCTCAGTCCTAAGTCTTCTTCTCTATCCACACTTACTGTTTGGTGACTTCACTTAGTCCTGTGGATGGCTAATCCCATCTTGTTCCCCAGTGACCTCACCTGGTTGTGTCTGAATACTGTTTCTGAGTTAATGATTTCCAAATTGATAACTCTAGTTTCAGCTTTTCAATTTTGGTGTCTAATAGTCATTTTCAACTAATATTCAAGTCAAAATATTTGATTTCCACTACCGAGTTCCAACCCTGCCCTCTCCCACCTCATTAAATCACACCCACCACTGGTCCCCTCGTCCTTAGGCCAAAAACATGGTATCATCCTAGATTTCTCTCTCTCTAATACAGTAATTCCATTGGCAATCCTGTTGGTTGTACCTTCTAAAGATACTTGGCATCCAACAATTTCTCACCGCACCACTACTTTTATCACCTTCTTAGTCTAAGCCACCATCATCTTCTGCATAGATTAAGGCACTAGCTTCCTGACTGATCTACCTTCTTCCACTCTTGCAAACCCCCAAAGACCCCACAAGGCAGCTGTTACAGTTAAAAGAATAAGTCATCTCATTTCTGTTCCTGCTCAGAGCCCCCTCATGGCTTCTTTTTTTTTTTTAGATGGATTCTTGCTCTGTCGCCAAGCTGGAATACAGCGACACGATCTTTGCTTACTGCAACGTGTGCCTGCTAGATTCAAGCAATTCTCCTGCCCCTGAGCCTCAGCCTCCCAAGCAGCTGGGACTATAGGTGTATGCCACCATGCCCAGCTAATTTTTTGTATTTTTAATAGAGACAGGATTTCACCATGTTGGCCAGGATGGTCTCGATCTCTTGACCTCGTGATCCACGCGCCTTGGCCTCGCAAAGTGCTGGGATTACAAGTGTGAGCCACCGTGCCCGGCCCCTCATGGCTTCTTACCAAACTTGGAATGAAATGAAAATTTCTCATGGTGATCAACTATATAGACTCTATGTCATCTGGTCCCTGCCCAGTTCTCCAAGATTATCTTCCACCACTCTCCTCTTACTTCACTATGGCTACATTAGCCTTCTTGCTCTTCCTTAAACACCCTCAGCTTATTTTTCTCTTTGCATTTGCTGTTCTCTTTGCTTAGAACGTTTTTCCATGTCCTCAAAACCTGGCAGGGCTCACTCCCTAATTCTGTTCAAATGTTGCCTCCTCAAAGAGGGATTCCCCCGGACACTCTTTCTAAAACAGCTGTTTTAACCATCACCCTTTATCTCTTTATTCTGCTCTGTTTGTTTGGTAGCACTTATCGCTCTCGTGATCATTTTATAATTGACATTTTACTTATTTCTGATTTATCCCATTAGATCATAAGTTTTATGTGAGCAGGGATCTTGTCTTGCTGTTGTTTCCTCAGTGTCTGGACCATTGTAAGTGCTCAATGTTAATTAATAGGTAAATATATTCTGACATGTCCAAAATCTGATTTTAGCCCTCCTTGTTGATATCAAGGTTCATATATTTCCACCACCTATGACCCATATGTTCCAAATAAAATTCAAACTCAGTGTTTTGAAAACTGAACTCATTACTACTTCCCACTCACTCCCCTAAGCTGCTTTTTCCACTCATTCCCAAGTTTACTTAGCAGCACTACCATGCACCCAGGTACCCAAAAGAGAGATACGGATGGTCTAAATTTCACCCTCTTCCTTGTTCCCAGTTTATCACCAAATGCCATCATTTCTACTTGTATCAGATCATGTTCTAAGTTGCAGAAAACAAAAGTCATTCTAGCTAGCTGAAGGAAAAAAAAAGAATGTATTAATTTGTTAGGTAGCAGGTAGAATCTTCAGGAAAGTCCAAGGACCTGACTTGGATACTTTGCAGACAGGAACAATGCCAAAGTCACCCTGCCAGGCTACCCAGTAGAAATCCTGCTGCTGCTACACACTGCATGCCAACTCTGGGGTGAAAAGTGAGACTCAGTGTCTCACTACCATCCTTGTTCAGAATGAATTCCATGCAATATCTTCTTCACATCCTTCTCTTCCAAATCGAAGTCCTGATGGCATCTGATGAGCAGAGCTCAGGTCACACACTTGCACCCTGCTGCCAGGGCTGAGAAAATCATTTTCTCACTTCTTCCTTGAGGAGGGCAGACTCTAATTGGGAAATTCCCTAATCATAGGAAAGGTGTTCAAGAAATGCCTGGCAGTTACAAAGCATCAAAGACGTCAACTAACACTGTCTTCTATTTACCGAGTCCACCCAAGCCCCCACCACGGACTCAGTTCTAGTCTTTACAGTTTGAAGTCTTGACTGATGTGGTAACCACCTCCTAACTGGTTCCCTGCCTCTTTTCTCCCATCCACACCAATGGTAGAGCAGTATGTCTAAAAGTAAATCTTACCATGTCACTCCCTTCCTTACGACACATTATTGAAAAACAAAAAAGTCCCTTAAAAGCTCTTCATTGCCAATAGATGAGGCCAAACTTACTTGAATTGGCATATAAAGCTTCTTGCAATGTGGCCCTGGCCTATCTTTCCAGGAACCTCCCCTCTCTCAGGATTCTGTGCTTCTGCTGCACTGGATTATTTGCCCTTTCCAAGTGTTGCCCATACTCTCTGGCTTCCATTCCTTTGTTCACACTTCTTCCGCCTCCTTGGAATGGCCCTCTCCTCAACAAACTCTTACTCAGCCTTCAAAAATCACCTTAAGCATTACCTCTTCTCTGCATCTACCCTAAGCATTCAAGATGGGAAACCCCAAACTAGGTTGACACTTACTACTATCGGTATTTATTCTATTTTTTAAATAATTGTAAGCTTCCACATCTGTCTTCAGGACAGGAAGGAACTAGACTGTAGGCTCCATGGAGGCAGAAACCATTGCCTTGTTTTTTTTGATTGTTTGTTTCGTTTTTGTTTTGAGATGGACTCTGGTTCTTTTGCCCAGGCTGGAGTGCAGTGGCGTGATCTCAGCTCACTACAACCTCCACCTCCTGGGTTCAAGAGATTCTTCTGCCTCAGCCTCCCAAGTAGCTGGGATTACAAGTGTGCACCACTGCACCCAGGGTTTCGCCATGTTAACCAGGCTGATCTCCAACTCTTGACCTCAAGTGAACTGTCCGCCTCAGCCTCTCAAAGTGCTGGGGTTACAGACGTGAGCCATCACATCTGGTCCATTGCCTTGTTTTTGTATCCCGAGCATGGAATCGGGCTCAAAGGCAGACACAATAATCTTGTATTGGATGAATAGCGATGCTGTTGCTGCTCCAGGCAGCTATCTCCATTTATGGAACACTTATTATGTGTTAGGAACCATATTAAGCCATGTATGTATATATATGACTATATATTCTAATACGTTATGTTACTTAATCCGTATAATGATTCTACAAGATAGGAATGATTATCCTCATCTTATAAATGGAGCAAATCAGCCCTAATGAAGGTGTATTACATTCCTGGTATCACATGACTAGAAAACAACTGAGCTAAAATTTGAACTCGGATTTATTTGACTTCAAAGCCAGTATATTCTTAACCACTTAACCCATACATTCTACAGCCCCCTGTGAATAAATGAATATGTGAAAGAAAAATCAATAACTGTAAAGTGTCATATTGTACTCTACAGTGAGAATTATGAATTCTCTAGCCTGCATAGCCAGAGTGCTTCCTTTACTTTTTGTTATTTTACTTATTTCATTCTGCTTAAAATACAGCGGTTTCTTTCCAGGCCTTAGAAAACAGCAAGCTTCTTGGGGGCAGGAAGTCATAATTTTTTCCATGTCTTAGCCCATTTGTATTAGTTTCTGAGGGTTGCCAAAATAAAGTGCCGCAAACTGGGTGTCTTAAGCAACAGACTTTTATTGTCTGACAGTTCAGGAAGTTAGAAGTCTCAGATCAAGGTCTGAGCAGAGCCACACTCCCGCAGAAGGTATCAGAGAAGGATCTGTCTCAGGTTTCTGTCTTAGTCCACTCAGGCTGCTATAACAAAATGCTATAGGCTGGGTGGCTTATGAACAGCAGAAGTGTATTTCTCACAGTTCTGGAGGCAGGGAACTCTATGACCAAGGTGGTCACAGATTCAGTGTCTGGTGAGGGCTCACTTTCTGGTTCACAGATGGCCATCTTCTTGCTATGTCCTTACGTAGCAAAAGGGATGAGGAAGCTCTCTGGGGCTCCTTTTATAAGGGCTCAGATCCCATTTGTGATGGCTTCGCCCTCCTGATCTAATACCTCCCAAAGGTCCCACCTCCTAATACCATCACACTGGGGGTTAGGATTTCAGCATATGAATTTTGTGGGGATAAAAACATTCAGCCTGTAGCAGACTGTCTCTTACTTTCTGGAAGTTCTTTGATTTATGGCACTATACCTCTAATCTTCCTATAGCATTATCCCCATGTGCTTGTCTCTGGGTCTAAACATCCCATTTTTATAAGCACACCATTCATATTAGGACCCACCCTAATGACCTCATCTTACTGTGATCATGTGCAAAGATCTTTCCAAATATGGTCACATTCATAGGTACTAGGGGTTAGGACTTCAACAACTTTTGGGGGGGACACAATTCAACCCATAATACCCTGTGTCTAGCAAAATGCCCGGCACTTATCAAATGCTCAGTTAAGGTTTGTTAAGAGACCTTGAGAGCCACCAGTGAGGCATGGCTTTCAGCCAGTGTATTTGAGACCCATGGGCAGGAGTGAGGTGGATAAGCATTGTCTAGTGGCCACATCACTTCCTGCTAAGTCTCTGCAGGGCTGGTGGGTGGGGAGGGGACACAGTGAAGCAGTTCATCTTCTTTTAAAAAACAGTATTTTCTCCCATGAAGAATATAATATCCTGGGACTCATTAGTTCATAAGAAGAAAGGGATTTGGGCTGGCTGCCTTTATGGCAGTGGTGTCAGGCCAAGAGGTTGTAAACATGCCATCCTCTGGAATGCATCTGTTTGCTTCGCTTGGCAGATTCCTCAAGGGTTGGATGAACTCCAGCCAATGTCGGAGTCTCTGCATCCCACGTGGGGGCTCATGAGAATATGTCCCGCCGTCTCCAACCCACCCCTCTGTGCCCTCCTTTCCCAACCCTAGTACTGGCCTGAGGAAAGCATTATTATTTTTTTTTAATTTAGACACATCATATTGAGCACTTCTTAGATGCCTGGCACTTTATGTGTCTTGTGTCATTCAGTCTTGGCCACAATATGACAAAGCTGACTTTTCATTTAATTGGGGAATATATCATATATAAAAATGAATAAATGTTATCTGCAGAGTATAAAAAATACTAATGAAATGTGCAGCCATCACACAGGATAAGAAACAGAACAGTACCAGTATCTTAAAGACTTCTGTGTACATCTCTCAAATTACATTGCCCTCTCATCCCTGCGAGAAAAACATCTGAATTTTGTATTAATCGTACCCCTGCTTTCCTTTATAGTTTACCAAGTATGCTTGTATCTCTTAGAATTTAATACTTAGTCTGGCTAGTTTTTATTCTTAATATAAATGAAACCATACTGCCTAAGTTTTAGTAGTTTATTTCTGTTGATGATCATTATGGTTTTTGAGATTCATCCATGTTTATACATGTTATAGTCAATTGTTCATTTTTTTCTGCTGTGTAATATTCCATTATATAAATATGCCAAAATTTATCTATTCTACTTTTTATGGACATTTGAAGAGTTGCCAATCAGAGCTGTTAGGTATAATACTGCTAGAGCATTCTTCTACGTGTATTTTCACACACATAGGTAGTTTCTTTAAGCTACATACTTAGAGGGATAAGGGATGGATTTGAGAGATGCATGTATTAACTTTACTAGGTAATGTCAAAATGTTTTTGAAAATGTGTACATCAGACTATATTCCTGCTAACAATGAGTTACAAATCTCATCGCTTCACATCCTTTCTAACACTTGGATTTATCATAATTAAATTTTTGCCTCTTCAGTGGGCATGAAATTGTAATTTTATTAAGCATTTCCCTGATTAGTAAAAATGATGAGAACTAATGAAGTTGAATCCTCTGTCACTAAATGCCTGTTTTGATCATTGTTCTATTGAAATGTGTTTTTTTCTTATAGAATTGTAGGAATTTGTAATATACTCTGGATAGTAGTCATTTGTATATCTGTTAAAATATTATCTTGATCTTTGTGATTTCTCTTTTCATTCTCTAGATAATGTCTTTCAATAGCAGACATCTAACAGGATTAGATTTTCCCATTTTTATTTTATGAGCCAACTTTTTATACCTTGCTTAAAGAATTCCTTCTTTACATTAGAATATTGTGAATATACTGTCCTAATTTGTCTTCTAAAAGTATTATATCTTTGCCTTTCATATTTAAGTCTTAATCCTACTTGGTGT
Organism: Cheracebus regulus; assembly: GCA_963574635.1. Classification (NCBI taxonomy): domain Eukaryota; kingdom Metazoa; phylum Chordata; class Mammalia; order Primates; family Pitheciidae; genus Cheracebus; species Cheracebus regulus. Next base: position 23,083 of record CAUYQU010022350.1, read on the forward strand.
TTGTGTATGGTATAATGAGAGACCTAACTTTAGGTTTCTCTACCTGGATAAGCAATTGTCTCAACACTATTTATTGCTTTCTACAGTGATCTATTAATACAGTGTCTATTGAGTGATTTTCTTGGTACAAACTTAGGGTATACATGTGAAATTTTGTTATATGTATATAATGCATATTGATCAAGTCAGAATATTAAGGGTGTCCATTACCCAAGTGCAACGTATTTTTGTTAGCTATAGTCAGCCTGCTCTGCTATCAAACACTGAATTTATTCCTTCTACCTTACTGTGTGTTTATACCCTTTAACCCACTTCTCTCCACCCCTCTGCCAAATCACCCTTCCCAGTTTCTGTTATCTATCTTTTCACTCCCTACCTCCATGTGATCAAAGTTTTTAGCTCCTACATAGGAGTGAAAAAATGTCTTACCTGTCTTTCTGTGCCTGTCTTATTTTACTTAACATAATAACCTCCAGTTCCATCTATCCTTCTCCAAGTGATACGATTTAATTCTTTATTATGGCTAAACAAAATTTTATTTTATAAAAATATATATGATGCTTTCTTTACTCATTCATCTTTTGATGGAACTTAGATTAATTGCTATTATAAATAGTGATGCAATAAACATGCAAGTGAAGGCAGTCCTTAGACATCATGACTTCTTTTCCTTTGGGTAGATTCCAAGAGTGGGATTGCTGGGTCAAATTTCTATTTTCTATTTTGTTTTTTTGAGAAAATTCTATACTGTTTGCTCTAGTGGCTGTGCTAGTTTATATTACCACTAACAGTGTATGTGAATTCCCTTTTCTCTGGATCCTCACCAACATCTGTTATTTTTTGTGTTTTTAATAATAGCCATTAAGGTAAGGTAATATCTCACTGTATTAATTTTTATTTATCTGATTATTAGTGATGTTGAGCATTTTTTCATATACATGTTGGTCGTTTGTATGTTTTCTTTGAGAAACATCTACCCATGTCCTTTGCCTATTTTTTAAGGGGATTATTTGTTTGTTTGTTTTCTATTGAATTGCTGGAGTTCTTGTAAATTCTGGGTATTAGTCCCCTGATAAATGAATAATTTGCAAATATTTTCTCCCATTCGACAGGTTATCTCTTCTCTATTATTTCTTTACTGTGCAGAAAACTTTAAATGCTTTTTTGGTTAAGTTCCATTTGTCTATTTTTGTTCTGTTGCCTGTGCTTTTGAGGACTTAAGGCATAAATTCTTTGCCTAAGCCAATATCTAGGAGAGTTTTCCTTAGGTTTTCTTCTAGTATTTTAATAATTTTGGGTCTTATATTTATGTCTTTAATTCATTTTGAGTTGATTTTTGTATAGGCTGAGATAGGGGTCCAGTTTCATTCTTCTGTATATGATTATCCAATTTTCCCAGCACAATTTTTTGAAGAAGGTGTCTTTTCTCCAATGTATGTTCTTGGCAGCTTTGCTGAAGATTAGTTGGCTGTAAGTATGTGGCTTTATTTCTAGGTTCTCAATTCTGTTCCATTGGTCTATGTATCTATTTTTATACCAAGAATACAATACTATAGCCTTGTATTTTTCTGTTTGTTTGTTTGTTTTGAGACAAGGTCTTACTATGTCATCCAGGCTGGAGTGCAATCTCAATCTCTTGGGCTCAAGTCATCTTCCCACCTCAGCCTCCCAAGTAGCTGGGTGTAGTACTACTACACCCAGCTGATTTTTTTTTTTTTAATTTAATAGAGACGGGGTATTACTATGTTGCCTGGGCTGGTTTCAAACTCCTGAGCTCAGTCAGTCCTCCTTCCTTGGCCTCACAAAGCGCTGAGATTATAGGTGTGAGCCATCACAACTGGTGCCTTGTAATATATTTTGAAGTCAGGTAATGTAATGTATCCAGCTCTGTTCTTTTTGCTCAGGATTGCTTTGACTATTTGGCTTCTTTTTTGGTTTCATATGAATTTTAGGATTTTTTTTTTCCAATTTTGAGAATGACATTGGTATTTTGATAGGGATTGCATTGACTTTGTAGATTACTTTAATAGCATTGAAATATCATTTTAATGCTATTAATTCTTCCAATCCATGAGCGTAGGATGTTTTCCATCTGTTGGTGTCCTCTTCAATTCCTTTCATTGGTGTGTTACAATTTTCTCTTATAGAGATCTTTCACCTCCTTGGTTAAATTTATTACTAAGTATTTTATTTTTTGTGCCTATCGTAAATGTTTTTTTGATTTTTTTTCTCAGTTAGAGAACTATTGGTGTATACAAACACTACTGGGTTTTGTATGTTGATTTTTTACCCTGTAACATTATGGAATTCATTTATCAAAGCTAATAGTTTTTTGATGGTATCTTTAGTTTTTTTTTTTTTTTTTGGCTGAAGATCATATCACAAAGAGGATCAGTTTGACTTCCTCTTTTCCAGTTTGGAGGCTTGTTATTTCTTTCTCTTGCCTTATTGCTCTGGCTAGAACTTTCAGTACTATGTTGAATAGGAATGATGAAAGTGGACATCATTGTCTCATTTCAGTTCTCAGAGGAAAGGCTTTCACCTTTTCCCCATTCAGAAAGATATTGCTGTGTGTTTGTCATATATGGCCTTTATTATTTTGAGGTATGTTTCTTTTATGCCTAGTTTGTTCAGAGTTTTCATTATGAAGAAATGTTGAATTCTATCAAATAATTTTTCTGCTTCTATTGAATTTTCTCAAATGATTTTTCTGCTTCTATGATCATGCAGTGTTTTTTCTTCATTCTGCTGATGTGACATATCATGTTTATTGATTTGCATATATTGAACCATCCCTTGGGTCTCCATTATAAATCTCATTTGATTGTCGTGTTTTATATTTTTGATGTGCTGCTGCATTTGATTTGCTGGTATTTTGTTGAGGATTTTTGTGTTTGTATTCATTGTGAATATTGGCCTGTAGTTTTCTTTTTTCTTTCTTTCTTTCTTTTTTTTTTGTCCTTGTCTGGTTTTGGTATTAGACTGATGTTGGCCACATAGAATGAGTTATGGAACACTCCCTCCTCTGGAATGATTCCAGGAGGATAAGTATTAGTACTTCTTTGTACGTTTGGTAGAATTCAGCTGTGAATCCATCCAGTCCTGGACTTTTCTTTCTGGGAGATTTTTTATTATCACTTCAAACTTGCTGCTAGTTATTAGTCTGTTCCAGTTTTCTATTCCTTCCTGACTCAATCTTGGTAGGTTGTATTTATGCTTTTCTGCTAGGTTTTCTAGTTTGTCAGCTTGTAGTTGTGCAAAGTTTCTGATGATCTTTGGTGTCTCTGTGATATCAGTTGTAATGTTTCCTTTTTCATTTCTGATTTTGTTTATGTCTTTTGTTTTCTTGGTTATCTAGCTATGGTGTATCAATTTTATTTATGTTTTCAAAGAACCAATTTTTTGTTTCATTGATCTTTTGTATTGTATTATTAGTTCCTATTTCATTTAGCTCTTCTCTGATCTTTGTTATTTCTTTTCTTCTGCTAATCTGGGGTTGGGTTTCTTGCTTTTGTGCATTATTAGATTGTTAATTTGTAATCCTTCTCCTTTTCTGATGTAGTCATTGCTATAAACTTCCCTCTTAGCACTGCTTTGGTAACCCACAGGTTTTTGTGTGTTCTGTTTCCATTTTCAGTCTTTTAATTAATTTTGATTAAAATTAATTAATTTCTTTGTTGACTCAGTGGTCATTCAGTAGTATGTTGCTTAATTTCCATGTATTTGTATAGTTTCCAAAGCTCCTCTTGGTATCGATTTCTAGTTCTATTCTGTTATGATCTGAGGAGATATTTGATATAATTTTGATATTTAAAAAATTGTTGAGACTTGTTTTGTGGCCTAATGTATGTTATATCTTGGAGAATGTGCTATGTGCTGATGAAAAGAATGTATATTCTGCAGTTGTTGCATAGAAATTTCTGAAAATGTCTGGTAGGTCCATTATGGTCTAAAATGCAGTTTAAATCCAACGTTTCTTTGTTGATTTTCTGTCTATGATCAATCTAATGCTAAGAGTGCGATATAGTATAGAAGTTCCCCACTGTGATTGCATTGCAGTCCATCTCCCTCATTAGATCTAGCAATATTTGCTTTATGAATCTGGGTGCTCTGGTTTGGGGTGCATATACATTTAGAATTGTTGTATCCTCTTGATGGATCAATCCCTTTATCATGATATAATGACCTTCTTTGTCTTTCTCTTTTTTTTTTTTTAACTGTTTTTGACATAAAGTCTGTTTATCTGATATAAGTGTAGCTATTCCTGATCACTTTTGGTGTCCATTTACATGGAATTTTTTTTTCCATTTCTTTACTTTCACCCCACATGTGTCTTTACTAGTAAGGTGAGTTACTCAAAAGCAGCATATAATTAGATTATGTGGATTAAAAAAAAATTCATTTAGCCATTCTACATGTTTTTGTTTCATTGTTTTATTTTATTTTTATTTTATTTTATTTTTTTAATAAAAAGAATGAAAGAGAGAAAGAAAGAGGAAGAGATTTTAGAAAAAGAGAAAAGGAGAAAGAAACAGCAAAAGAAAGAAAAAAAAGAAGGAAAGAGAGAAAGAAAGAGGAAGAGAAAGAGGGAGAGAGAATGGGATTCTTGTTTTATTGCCCAGGCTAAAATACAGTTTAAAATGGGGATTAAAAACCTCTTTTATGCCAATAATTGTGTTTAACAATGGAGACAGGAAGGAATAGGGGATGAAAATAACAAATAAGCAGCCAACCAATATTTTATTTAAACCTGTGAAATGCTATGCAA